>APFE030030571.1:258904-351472 GCA_000404065.3 Pinus taeda | reverse complement strand
AAAAAAAAAAAAAGAAAAAAAAACATAAATGTATGAGCCTGAAAACCAATCTCTAATTGGCAGTCTCATGCAGAAAACCTGAGGTGAAAATCAGGGTCACCTGACACCTCATGTTTTCCAAAAAAAAAAAAAAATCTTTCTCTCCTTATTCCATCTCATTGTCATCATTACCACCATTCCATCCACCATTCCATTCATTTTCACTCCACTTCATTTTTCATCCATCCATCCATTCACTACATTCCATTCCATCAATAAAGTCATTTTTTTAGCTAAAGTTGTTTTTGTGCAGCCGGAGGTTACCACTGTAGTTTCCACAGCTGTTTGGCAATTCTGCAGCCATTCAGCCATTCCGTAGCCCTCTGCACCTGCATAAGAAAAACACAGTCTGTTTTTAAAAATTTGTACAGTCAGAAGTCATCAACAATAAGTGGAAAGAGTCATGCAACAGCAATAAAATAATGAAGGGTTAGTGGAAAAATCAAAGGGAATCCAAGCGCGGACCTAAGGTATGATCTAAATCTTAAACTTACGGTTATCTCATTTTGCAAAGTTTTCTAGGTTATGTTTCTTGCCACTAAATGTAATGATTACCAGTTTTTTCCATCATGCGACCATACATCCACGTATCTCCCACATCTATCAGTCTTTGATTACCACGATTTTGAAATACACTTGTGGCTGCTTCTTTCATCAAGGTTTTCGTACCTAAGTGACGTAGCCTACTGTACTACATCTCTTTGTGACATAATCCCGCAGCCAAGTGTAAACCTAGCCGTTTCTACCCTCCTACACTCATAAATCTAGTCGTTTTCTACCCTCTTACGCTCATAACATTCCATTCATGCTGTTCCATTTCCACGTTATTCACGTTGTGCTCACTACGCTGCCACCATTAACCATACTCTATTTTGCTCCTCTCCGTAATTCTGATCACCAGTGAAAGTCTGTTACGGCTATAGCAAGAGTTAATCCTCTGTGTTAAGGTCGTAAGTCCTCTGTGTCAAGGTCGTAAATTACTGTGTTAAGGCTATTACTAAAGCCGTGTAACCTCCCTTTCCACAAGATTCTAGAATAGAGTCGTGAATTCACTGTGTTAAGGCAACTATTGAAGCCGTGTTTTAGAACAGAGCCGTAGAACCAATGGGGAAACTCTTAAGGGCAGAACCAGAGGGTTCAAAATTTCTAGAGGGATATCCTCAGGTTAAAGAAGCGTTGCAAAAACCAAACTGGCTACAATGCATCCAGAAGTTCAGAGGCTACCACAAAGAGGTTATGAAGGCCTTTGCACGGTCTTTCATAGAAAAAGACAATCAAGTGGAGGTGGGGGATCTAAAATTCACAGTCACAGAGAGTAGCATAGCACAAGCCACGTCACTCCCACAGACTGGAGAAAGATGGTTTAAAAACCGATTAGTGCAAGGTCAACAGTGGAAACAAATCTTGAAGAACCTAGGTATGGATACCAGCATCTTCACAAAAGGGATTCCTGTTACTTATGTTAAGGAAGAATGGACAACCTTACTTTTTGAATCTTTTATCGGAGAATCCACAGTAAGATGATTTTTACACCAACGTTTCGAATCCCAAATGGGATCCATTATCTTTATCATCTTTCTCTTTGCCCTGATGATGGATCCCATTTGGGATTCGAAACGTTGGTGTAAAAATCATCTTACTGTGGATTCTCCGATAAAAGATTCAAATAGCACAAACCACAGATCTCTGAAATCCAACCTTACTTTTATTAGTGCAAAAATTCTTGACTTGTGAGGGAAGGTTTGGAGTTTTGTATGTTTACCATGCAAAAGTCATGATGCATTTATTAGGAGAATATATTAACCTTCCATATTTTCTACTTTCAAGTCTTAGAAAAATGTGTTCAATTGTCCAAAGGAACCCAGGAAATATTGAATCACATCTGTATCATCATGGTCTTGTTAAGATGTTAGTTGAGGAACAATTGAAAGCAAACAGAGATACCTGGGAGAGATTTCTTGTAAGAAACCATTTTGAAGAAGCAGGGGAAACCTCTGTACCCAAAAAGAGTAGAAGAAAGAGAAAAGAGGCTACCCCTGAAACTGTTGTTCAAGAGGGAACTGTCCAAGAACAGATTCAAGAAGAAACTGATGTACATCATTCTGAACAAGAAATTGACCCTGAGTCTGTTGTAGATATTGACCAAGCATCCCAAGGGATCATCACAGAAACCCTTTCAGAACTTGCCAAAGAAGTTGCTCAAAAGAGAATGGAGAATAGGAAGAAGCAAAAGAAAAATAAAGGAAAAGCCATAGCTCAAGAAACTTACCTCACTCCTACAAAATCCAGTGAAGAAGACACTCAGCCCCTAGCTCAAAGAATGGCCAAACTCCATGAAACTGCCCTTTCCAAAAAGGTGGAAAAACAGAAGCAAAAGGTACAAAAAGGAAAACAGAGCACTACCACCGTAAGAAGGAGCAGTAGATTAAAAGGCAAAATGAAGGCCACAAAGAACAAAGGGCCATCCTTTATTGACTTGGGCACACCTGAAAGGTTGCTACAAGTCCTCCACACGCTGAGTCTATTGAGACTAGTCCTCCACGTGAGGAAAGTCCTTTTGAACATCAACTTGAATCTGAGCATGAACCTGAGCATGAACATGGATCTGAATTTGAGTATGAACCGAGTCCAAAGAAGTCACCTAAAGTTGACCCGGATCAGCAGAAGGTTTATAATTATTTGGAGATGCTGGAGCAAGCAGCTGTTGGCCCAAGCAATGTTCAACCTTTGGAGCAACAAGTTCACTCATTAAAACAGGAAATTTTTGAGATTGAAGTTCTAAATCGCCATATCATACAAGAAAATGAAAAATTGAAAGAGCAATCTAAAGTGGATAAGATGATCCAAGATAACACCATGCTTCATATGGGTCTGTTGCAAAAGGAAAACAAAAAGTTCAGGAAAAGATGTAGGAGGCTAAACAGAGATTTAATTAATTTAAGGTTCAGATGTCTGATGAAAAGACCGAGAATTGATATCTCTACACGGAGGAAGAGGAGAAGATTAGATGTCTTGGCAGAGGCATCACAGCAGGTTGATTAAGCAGTGTTTTTTTGCATGAGGACATGCAATGCCCTCGTAGTGGGGGTATGTAGAGCCTCTAACTTACACCTCATCATCCACTATTACCTACTGTTTTTCATCACTTACCTCTCTCTTTTGCCTCATTTTCAATGTAAAACCAACCAGATCATTACATTAGATGTCATCATGATCAAGTGAGCTTTGCTAATGTGTGACTGTTTTTTTTAGATTTTGACATATTTACAGGCATTCCGCAGCTCTCTTCCGATTCCGCACCCATCTGATGATTCCGCAGCCATCTGGAGATTCCGCAGCCTTTTTGTTGTTCTCAAGGTTCCACGTGCCATTTTGCCAAATGAACCACATGGGCACTTAGGTATCAAGGTGCTCGAGGTTCCTGTGCCATTTGTTCAACCATCCACATCATCTGTACCTCTGGTCAAACAGGGGCAAGATCCGGTCAACGAAGGCAGCTTAACGGTGATGCGTAAGTGGGTCACGTCAGTTCAAACGGTGACTTGTCCATGTTACGCGGGTTGTGGGGGACATAATCCAACTCTGGATTCAAATGCCCATAATGACCAGAACCTCCAGCTCATCCACGCAGGCTTATGATGTGTTATTGAACCTTAATTACGCATGACAGTTAGTTATTTTTCAGTTTTAGCTGTGCGCATTAGGATATCTTTCAGATGCCTATAAAACTTGCGTCTGCGTACGCTTATGTAACTTTTTAGTTGCTGTGTTTTATGAACTTGTTATAATTTTAGTGCATTCCTAGACTCTGTTTTAATAGTGTTGTTCTAGCACTCTTGACTGTAATTTTTTGCACATGGAGTAATAGAAGCAGTGTTGTTCTGAAGTTTTCAATACCTTGAGTCTTCTTTGGGTTATATGAATGGAGGGCCCCTGTTCATGTTAGCCTTGTATAGTATTTTATGTTCAGCATTTCCTTATTTTCATTCAGCATTTCCTTTTCTTGATATATGTATAGTGTAATTTACTTTTATGTTATTTCATTTCCAGCCTTTATTTTAAGCTGATCAGCATTGTTCTTTTGCAGGTTTTTAACCTGGGATTGCTTGTGTGTTTATGTATTTGCTTTATGTCTAGTGGTAGTTTCAGTTGACAGATTCAAAGTGCTGCCTTTACTTTATTTTCATAGCTGATTTTTAGTTTTATTTCTCAAATCTGTCTGCTAACATATGAATGGTCTCTTTATTATAAATTGTCTATCTTTTAGAGATCAGAATACTAATAACTTGCAGCCGGCTTTGGGTACTTTTTAGACTAATCTTTAACTACTTTCTAATCGTGCTTTACACAGTACTATGTGTTAGAGGCAGAGAGTTAGAAAGAGCAAAACATTATAACTAGTCTTTAAAGTAGATTTTTCTCATTCT
The DNA here is from genome assembly GCA_000404065.3 of Pinus taeda. NCBI lineage: Eukaryota > Viridiplantae > Streptophyta > Pinopsida > Pinales > Pinaceae > Pinus > Pinus taeda. Next base: position 347,006 of record APFE030030571.1, on the reverse strand, counting down.
TTTTATCATTTCTTAGACTGACTTATCTTTAGCTACTTCCTAATCGTGTCTTACACATTACTATGTGTTAGAGGCAGAGAGTTAGGAAGAGATAAACATTATCATTGGTCTTTTAAGTGATTTTCTTACCTTTTATTTGCAGCAGCATGAATGGTGTCTAATGCCATTAGAAAGTGGTTCTTTGCTTTCAGTTCATTTTAATTCATTTATTTCCTTCAAGTTTTCCTTTTCAGCAAGTAGTTAGAAACCACTAATCACACACCTTCACTCATCTAGAATTCACCTTACACACACCATCACTCATCTGTTTATAAATACATCACTCCATCTTAGGAAGATAAATTAACCACAAACAACACCCCAAACAACAAAAAGCTTTAAGAGGTTGCTTAAGTACATATAGTACACCTTCACTTCATCAGCTTACGAGCCCCGGGTTGACAATTAATGACATCAATTTAGGAACACTAAATTGACTAAACAGCCCTTTCAGCATCAATACGTGGGGTGTGGACTGAAGTCTCGCCCGAAGCAGTATGGGGGGATGTAGGAACCAAGTTTTTGCACACATAGATGGTATTGATGTTGTTTTAACCCTAACTCTGACTTCGTGCGGATCGATAAGCCTTTTAGGGCTTATCGATATACCTCTCTTATTTAGTTTCTAGACCTTCGTGAAGGTCTACAATCATCTTTCGCGGACCCTAAACAGATGATTTATCTATTTACGTGCTTCTGTAATTATCCTTACCTCTGTATTTACCCAGATTGGCTTAGTATCTGATAACTTCAACATGCATTAAGATATTCCTTGCGTAAATAGATATTACTATTTGCGGACAGATAACAATGTAAACATATAGATTCGCGCATCAATATAACATTAAATCATAAACATGTTATTCAGCATAACATAATCGCATTCATTCATAACAAAAGTAAATAGATTAAAACATAGATAATTCCAGAATAATCTTCTTTATTAATGCTTCATATCTTCTTACAGACTCTAACTACCCTGCGCACTCAGTTGCAGGGGTTCGCGCACTCAGCTGTGGACTTCTACCCTAGGCCTCTGCGCACACAGTTGCAGAGCCTCTTTTCTACTCTAAGCCTCTTCACTATTTTTGCTAATGACCCATTGCATTCATCATTCACTACTAAACTCTCCCTTAGACTCTTCTACTACTCTCCTTTTATACAATCCCATGGTCCACGGACCATGGGTAGGTCTTCTAACGCTAACACACCTTACATAATAGAAGGGCGGAAACCCTTTTTGACACTTTACATCTTTGCGCTCGACGACCACAAAATGTGGAGACTTTACCCTTTACATACAAAAACTTTGGCTTTTAATCCCAAAATCGACCCTAGGGGATGTTGTCCCAACACATCAATCAAAGGGAGCAACAACAACTTAGATTTTCGTTGAGAATATTTTTTGTTGGACACAGAGTGTTTTGCAACAGTTTGTAGTTGGCGAATCAACATTGCGTGGAAGAGAAATTGCACAAACAAAGGGATTTTCTCTTAGAGGGTTTTTTATTTCAGAAATCCATAATTTCTAGTTGCAGAGGTAGAACTAGCAGGCATGATTATGCATTCCAAAAGGGAGTTTGAATTATAGAGTAGGTAGCCAAGCAGAAAAGGGAGGAGATTTCAGTTTATTTTTCCTATTTTTGAGTTTCGTAGATTTTTGTAGCATTCTAGAGATGGTTGCACGAGATTTCCAAAATATTTTGTGCAAGTTAGTTAGAATGCAGATTCAGATAGCATAGACTTCCAGTTGTCGGAGACAGTTACCAGAGGAAGTATGTTTTATCCAGTGCGAGTTGCAAAGCGAAGGGTCCTAGCTAGAAACTAGGCTTGAAAGGAGATAGTTGGGAACCAAATATAACAGGAGGAGCAGTATGAAACTCCAGTGTGTTGGATGGGTAGGATCTAGTGTAGAAGTAGTAAGGAGATCAGTTAGATTAGTTCTAATTGTTATAGCAGGATCATCATCTTGGCTACAAGGGTCCACGGTATCATGGTAGCAGGTCCAGTGTCAGCAAATGTAGCCAGTCATTCAAATGAAAATTGAAAATCTAGTTGTAGTCAATATACGTGAGACAATTGCAGAGCTAGATGTAGTGACACAAGTAATTAGAATTGCCTAGTTGTAGGATTCAAGTGCAAGTGCAATTCCAACCAACTGAGATTCCAAGTACAGAGCTACAAAGTATAGTTTCTAGTATAGGAGGACCATGTGAGTTGCAAGGAGAGAGTAGAGATATTTCCCATAGGGATATCAAGACTCAAAGGGAGTCTAGTTTCAGAGGGAGAAACCCTATGGAAGATAGTACTTCAGGGTCTGGGGATATCAAACTCATTATTGTAGTAGTTGCAGCATCAATGCGAAATAATTAGTAGAGAAGTAGTAGCAGCAGTATGAGTAGATCATATTTTTCTATGTTTGCAATCACACCTCCAGGGGAGAGTTGGGGTGACATGGAGTTGTAGTCCAAAATTGCAGAAGTTTGGGCAGGATTCTTAAGGCATCCTCCTCATGGATCATTACCTTACTATAGGGGCCCATAGTATTTAGTAGAATAATGGATCAGTTTCAGTAATTATAGTCAAATTCTCAAGTGACAGTTGCATATGCTAGTTGTAATTAGATGTTCAGGAGAGTAGTGTTGAATTGACAGTAGAGCAGGAGGCTCAGTAGCAAAATCAGTAGCAATGCATATTCTTCAATAGAAAATTCACTGTCTAGTAGCAGTCAGGACTCAGGAGACAGATGCAGCAGACACAAATGATTCAGTATTTCAGATGCTTCTCAGTTGCAGTTGTAAAAGCAACATATGAGAGGGATTTGCAGTGAGAATGCAAGGTTGGAAGCAGTATGGAAATGTCGGTAGTAGCACAGATGCAACATAAAAGTTATGTAGTGATTGGTGGGCAATATGGGCATACATCATCACTGTGACAGGAGATGGTATAGAGACAGGGTGTTATGAAACGATGTGCAGCACTAGAACACATTCCTTGCTAAGCGGGAGTGTTAGTTTATGTAGCATCGAATGTGTCCTTGTCATGAAACTTGGTGGAGAGGATAGAATACATGAAATATCCATAACCCAAAATTGTTTCTAGAAATTACACCTAAATATGGTTTAATTAGATTATTAACCTATTTTTTTAATGTTTCCTAAGTCTAAGCTTAGGAAAACTAGTTAATTAATCAGAATTAACTAATTCAAGGTGAGAATTCTTTAGAAACTCACAAGAATCGATCCAAAAATTATCTGAGCCATTGATTAAGATTTAGCCTTGGTTGGTGGAGTCCCAATAGGAAGATATAAGAAGGGATCAATGTGGTGATGGAGGAGACACTTGAGCAGCAATTCCTTGTGAAGATTGAGCTAGCAATAGTAGAGTTCAAGCCAGAGAGGGACACAATGTTAGTGAGGGGAAGGAACAGTGATCCAGAGGAAGATTTCCAGATCTAGAGAGGCAGAAGCAAGAGGCTGAGTTATGCCCAGTGTAAGAACGCGCGAGTGCAGGAATGTGAGTGCAAGAACACGCAAGTGTAGGAACACAAGTGCAGGAATGCACAAGTATAGGAACACGAGTGCAAGAACGTGCGAGTGCAGGAACACCCAAGTGCAAGAACACGAGTACAGGCAACACGATTGCAAGTAGCGTGAGTGTCGGGGTTTCTTAGGGAATATCTTTGCCATATTTTCTTGCTATGGATTCCTAGTTTTTGGCATTTAGATTGTACTCATAATCTCATTGTTGCATAAGAATAAAAACCTTCACTGTTGCACCATTTTTCCCACATTGGGTTTTTCTGGGGACATTTGTCCAAAAATAACTGTGTAAACTTTATGTGTGTGTGTGTGCTATATTTTCTCAGTTTCTAGCATTATTTTATTATGCAATTTAATTGTGAAAACCATAGTGTGAATTATTTGGTATTTTTTGTAGCAGACAACAGATACATTGTTAAATAAATTAACAATTAGGAGGAAAAAAAATCCAGTTGTTGTGATAAATGAAATTTTCACAATCTAGTGGGTTACATGCAGATGCATGTTGGGGGTGACTCGTGCCCCTATTCATAAATGTATATCACGTTACAAGGTGGAAAGCTTGGCCCTCGAGGCCCCCCCTTGTACATTATGAACACCCCCACCATAGATTGCTTGGGATTATATTAAATGCATTTTTTCTTCTTTATTTCGAATTTGTGAAGATCACCCAAAGTATAGGACAAAGATCATCCCTATACTAGAAGAAATTTCATCTATGCTTTTAATTTATTGAAATTACACAAGGTATGGGGAAAATGTTATACACAAATTAAAAAATACCTAAAAAAACAAAAATGGTAAAGTTAAAACACTAAAAACAAATAAACAAACTTTAAAATGAAACTATATATCTCTTGTCCCTGATTCGGGTGTGGAAAATAGATCCAACAAACAAAGGTGGGAGAAGCTCACCACCCTGCTACCTCTCCTCGCATTAAAGAGGGGTATGGAATGGTCATCCTACCACAAGAACTCACACATTCCAACTGAATTTACATTCCTCTACATGAAGATCACAAGCTTCATTCCCACCAAGTGCTCTTGTATCCCCTGTCACTGCTCCATGTTTTTCTACTACATTTGAGATGTTTCCTATTTGCAAGTGGGATATTTCCACCATGGAATTGGATTTTAAAACGTGTTGGTTTATGGATTACCTGGCCCTTGTGGCTTGGAACCTAGTCGCACTCCTCTAGTGATAGAATTTTGAGCTTGAATTTGTGGAGCAATCGAAGTAATTTCTAGCCTAAGAATTTGTGATGTCCATAGGAGTGGAGCATGTCATATGTAACATTCAAATGTATGGTAGGCCATCAAAAAATGATTAACTCCTCTTATTTCCAATTTTGGAAAATTATTTAGCTTGATTTTATTTTCATGGTGGAATTTAGTTTATTGTTTGAAGAGCATCTCAGTGGTGTTGAAATGCATTGGAGTGTCTTAAGTAATTTGGTTTTCTTATTTGACCTGAAGCCACCTCCTTTGTCATTACTAACTCACACTATCCCATGGCCAACCTAGATACAGGGAGTAAGCCTCCTTATAGCCTTTTCTTGGTTTCATTTCGTTTGTTTCACTAGTATGCACCTCCTCTGGGGGTTCTCTCTCCTTAAGCCTTCATTTTTTCTTAACATTATGCCCTGTTAGCATATGCGCTCTAGCTAGGAATTTGGAGGATTTGGCCCTTCAAGAAGATCTTGGGCTCAATTGTAAGCATAGGTGGCCAATATTATATTTCACTCATCCACTCCACCTAAAATCCATGTGGAAATATAATAGTTAGAAGCCTTAACCAATAATGATCACCAAACCTCTTCTAATTCTAAGATTCAAATAGAAGTAGCTAGCTAGGTTTCAAAACCTCGCCACACCATAAGTCGGTGCATTCAATACCTTAATTATATCACCCTCCATTGGAAAACGAATATGTTCTTGGGCAAGGTGCTCAAACAAAAGTACAAGGACCACAATGAAATTATTGCATGCCTCACTGAAATCTAAAGAGTCCAACACCACCAGTGCTCATGCTTGGTCAACCTCAACTCCTGCTTGACGGATATAGAAGGTCACCTCCAGTGTGGCCTCAAACCTATAGTAGGCATAAATGCTCAAGATACGAACCCGGTAACATCCTTTAAAGAATGATGCGTGTCCAATGTTTTTGGCTCATGCTTTGGTTTCAGCAAATTAGGTTCTTTCTAGCTATGTATGGCCAGTGGTAACTAGCAAATGTCAAGTTTTAATTGTTATTATCTCTATTAGTGGCTTAGAAGTAGACTAGTTAGATAATTTTGATGGTTTTGAATGCCAATCAACTACCCTCACCATTGTTGGTATGGTTTCACCATTGTTGGTATGGTTTCCCTTGTAGCAGACCACGATGGTGAATAGGCCAAACTATGAACTATGATTATTGTATGAAAGTAATTTTGAGGCAATAGAAGAAATTTAATAGCAAAACAAATATATATATATTATATATATATATATATATATATATATTATATATAATATATATATATATATATATATAATATATATAGACTTGATATAAATGATTATATCTAGGGTTAATAAAAACCTTTTTGGCTAAAGCAAAAACAATTTCCAACTAGAAATGATGTTATGGATATATTGGAGCAATTTACTCATCCTAGAAATGCATGGAAATAATATAATTTAGAAGTCTTTTCTTGCATGTAATGACATAGATTTAGGATTTTGATAATAATAAAATGGAGCAGTTATAAATAGGATCTTTGTTACCATATTTGATAAATAGTGTATATATGCATAGTTCAAACACCTTAGAAATAATTGCTCGCATAAATAAATCAAAGATCAATACACTAGTGTATACATGGTTAAAACCTTTAAAGAGGGAAACAGTCTATGGCCCCACCAAACCACTTGAGGCAATATATTAATGCAAAATAAAATTAGTTTACATAATAATCTCACAGAATCCATCATAAAATGACCCTCCATGTTCCTTAAATAGAGGTCGTGGACCAATTAGGTGTCAAGCCAGAAAGTAAGTATTTTTCTTAGTATATAGACGAATCGTCAACTAGACTAGTTTTGTATTCACATGACACAGGGTCAATTTCAACCACTACCACTATAACCTCTAGGTGCCTACATATTCCCTTTTCACAAACACAGGTTAATCGAGAGGATTTGAACCTCGAATCTCATATTTTACATAATACTTCATGACACAAGCATTATCAATTGAGCTACCCCCTGGAGGCTCACAAAGCAAGTATTATTAATATTGAGGAGAAAATGAACTTTTGGATCACTTTCAATCTAGAACATAGTGGTGACCACCAGATTAGTTGCAAAATCACATTAAAAACACACAATTTACCTAAAAACACATTAAACCCAGTTGAATATAATGAACTCCTAAATAATTAAATAACTTAAAGAAACGATAAAAAATATAATCATATAAAATTCATAAATAATGATACTTCCATATTACTAACCTCAAATAAATGAGAACAAATTAATTAAAAAATGCAAAAGCATAAGAGTTAATATTCACACAGTGCTAATAATAATAAAGAAAAAACGACTTTAAAAACACATTAAAAAATATTCAAATTAAAAATTCTATGACATCTACAAAAGACCTTGATATAATATAATATAAGATAGAAAAAATAAATATAAATATTATGATGAATGGCCAATATACTACACAATCACATTAAATTAAATTTCGTTTAAATGTTAACATAGTTGAAAAATATAATCATTTAAAATTAATGAAAAATGAAGCTTTCAACATTACAAACATCAAACACATGAAAACAAGTTAGTTAAAAAGTGCAAATGGTTGGAATAACAAGTTGGATAGTTGCATAGCAACATAGTCCTTACCTTTTTGGTAGTTGTCAATTCATAGTTATTTGTTTATAAAAATGAATGCTAAATTATATTTCTTAGAAGTGTAATATTAAAACTTGCATTCTTCTAACTTTTTAGGCATTGAGAGCCATTTATCTGGATGATTAAACATGTTTGATAGCTCGCACGTCCTAGACTCCTGAATCTTCCTAGAACGTGTGTTTCAAACAAACTTATTTTAATTGTTTTTGTTATTTTAAAAGTTTTCTACTTTATCAGTTCTTTTTCAGAATTTGGGTACTCTTTGAGTTGTTATTTTATTTTTATCTAGGACTCTCAAACATCCAAACCTACCTAGACCATGCATTTTTTTAAGAAATTGTTATATTATATTGATTTAGCTAGAATGCATGTCAAAACCCTTACATACAGAGATATTTATTATTCAGCAGTAGACAAGAGATGCTCACTATACATTCTATTTCTACCTGGTCGTTTCCATGTAAAGATTCTTACATTATTTATGTTGTATATTCACAAAAAAACTCCACATAATTTTGCAAAAGAACATAACATTCAACATGATTATACTTCCTAGTCACTTGTTTCCTTTTCCATTTGTTCACCAGTTGCCTACTCCTTCTCCATCATTTCTATCTTTTGTGAAGTGATTTCTTCCATAGTCTCGTCCTTGGGGCCGCTAGGCTAATTTTTGTCATAATTTGTTGGGGAGATAGGGTCGGAGAGACCATAGACTTGTTTCAAGACACCAACAGTCATAAATTATGCCTTTAACTCAAAACCATCCACCTTGACCGTTACAGTATCCACCTTCTTTGCCAAGGTCACCACAGTGAGCTGGAGGCATTTCACTTCCTTCCACAGATATTCCATTTGGTGGTTGAGAAAGGATAAAAGTGAATGAGCTTCCTCCATTGTAGTCAACAAATAATCATTTTTAACATTTCCATGGCTTTCCCATTTCCATGGCTTTCATAACTCAGAGCGGCCATATTGCCAAACATTGAGTCTTTAAAAAATATCATTGTGTAATTTGGGGTGAGAATCCTTCTTTTATATTTCCCAGAACCTTCTTCCTTTGCTCCTGCAACCATTGTTCCAAATTTAATTCCCCTCAGGCCATTGCCTAGGTCAATGAACCACAGTATCCTTGCAAAGAATCCTTTACCCAACTTCAGAGTGAAATCGTACTAAGTTGGAATGACATTAGATGACTACCAAATCCAAATCCTAGCGTCATCCTATTAATAAGAATTGATTCCAATCTCCACCTGTCTTTCAGCATGTATTTTGATCCTCTACATTCCCATCTATAGGTTTCTTCCTAAGCATCTTCTTGATCAACACACGAAACTCTTTCTTTGTCAGTAACCCTTGATTAGAGACCTTAAAAAATAAATTGACACTCCCAATGATCCACTTGTTCCATCATTTAATTTCCTTTAATCTCCCAATTGATGAGACCTTGTCAATCATGGGATATAGCTTCTGGTGGGAATGCCTTTGTCCAGGTGTTAGCTTCCTGCTGCAGCAGGTTATTCATATTTCATGATTGACACTTTTACAGGCCAAATATGTCGTACTTTGCATGCTACAATGCTCCATATTTGCTTAACAGTCTCCAAGCGAAGAAGGCTACTCCAAGTTCATTCAATTGCCTTCCAAATTTTTGAAAAAGTTATCCCGGTATCGCCAATTTTCAGTTAAAGGGAGGTCCAAACAGCTTAATATTGGTCTCCCTAGGTTTAAATTTCCTGTTTTAGAATATAGAGAATGTAAATCTGTCTAAACAGCTTAATCTTGGAAGATTCTTAGATAGGTAGAGAAGCAAAGGAGCCCAACAGCTTAATCTGGGCCCTTGGAAGAAATACGGGTAGTATGTAGATAGGAAAGCATCAAAAGAAAAATGAAAGATGGGTTTGCAAGTCTAAGTGCACCCAAATCAAAAGAAGAAAAAATGCTAGGTAAGTAGGCTGGGTAGGTAGTTCTGAGGTTGCTGAATCCTAATTGTTGATCAGTTCCAGATTTTCAGATGTCATCTCACTCAGGACACAATCAGCAGGCAGCTCTATGTGAGAAGCTCAAAAGAGGTATAACTAACTCCCCTTCTCCACTTTCCCCAATCATTAACTAACTTCCCCAAAAGAGGTCAAGATCTGCTTGATACCTCTTAAGTTTCATCATTTTCATAACAGTAACTCGAGTAAAGACCTCCTTTACTCAAAGTTGTTCCATACTTTCTCTAAAGAATGGTTCTACCCCTTGTAAAAGCCTAAGCTCTCCTGAACTTAGCGCTTTCTTACCATCTCCATATTAACCACTAACATTATTATTTAGCTCCCTATTTTTCCCGTCCCCCTACTAATATTAAGTAAATCTTCCCCTATGTATTATCCCTCCCCCTGGTTGAAAAATAACCATAAGTACCCCCCAGGAATTGCTCAGTTTACCTAAGACTTAGCAAGAATCCTCAACCTTCAAACCATCTTCCAGATACAATGGACTCCTTCCAGAGTATAAAACCCCTCTGAGGTCATCGGACCCCTTCCGAAACCTCAAATGCCTTTCACACCCACTTACTCTTTCCACCCAAAACAAACCCCTCGCCGACTTCCTTAACACTCCGCAGACCCTTAAAAGCCAGATCGCATCGCAAGATCGCAGTTTCCTCTCCATGCAAGTTATGACCCATCCGTCACCACCCGACGTGATATCACGATATCGGCGGTCGGCGGTCGCAAGCACCAAATGTCCAACTCAAACACCCTCCGTTCCCCACCGATGCGATATCGCGATCGCATCGGAGCTAGTTCATCGCATCACCTTCAGTATAAGCACCTCGCCTTGTCATTCTGTACCAGGGACCCACCACAGCTGACGTCATCCGCTGTACAGCCAACGTCATGCTGACATCAGCAGCCAGAAAGCCGAAACTTCACGCAGGAAGAAAAATCGCACTTCGGAGATCCAGAACAAGAAACAGAGGCAGTTTTCGATGCGTGATTAGCGCGAAGCGCTAATCGCGCATCGCTATGGGAAATAAGCCGTTTTGGGGAATCTTCGGGGAATCTTTTGATTCCTTAGCCCGTTGTGCACCGAAAAAGCCCGAAAATCACCCAATTATGCCAAAGAGATCCGGTTTAAAGACAGCAGCAGATCAATGACAGAGTTTAAAGTGTATCAGATCAAATCATCAGGCATCAAGCATGTCAAAGAGTATCAGTAGACGGCGGAAGCCATCAATGTAGCAGCAAAGAGTATTAGTGAAAATCTTGAGCAGCGGCCCGAAGCAGGAGAACATTTAATACCTTCCAGCAGATTCAAAGAAAGAGGGCGAAGCCACTCGAAGCCCCCAAATCATAATTATTGCACATTTAACTCACACCAGAGCATAACTACAGTTTCCAAAGTGCAATCATTCCAGCAGCACTGCATCGAGCCTCCAAGGGCCACATGGTCATCTTTTCTGATTCAGCTGCCCTTAGCGCAGCCAAAAAGATTTACTTGCATTTAATTCCAGCAACACTTAGATTTTTGAAGAGTTTTCTAGCAGACCTGTTTAGGTCAGTTGTAATGAATGTCTTTCCAATATTTTGCTTATAAATACCACCCTGAACAATGTTGTGAGGGGTTGGTTGGTTGGTAGTAGTTGGTTAGTTTCCTTCCCAACATTTTCTCCGAGCAGAGACCCGCACTGTAACTGTCATATTTTCTATAATCAAAGATTGTTGAAAGCATGGATTGCGAAACTACTTGATGTTTTCTCTTGGCCAAGGAATGATTACGGAATTCCTGTGCTTCTACATGATTCAATAAGTGTTTCTCTCCTCTGTTAAATTTTATATTTTTTACCACCGTTCCACCTTCTAGATTGCAGGAAAAAAGAATAGCTTAAGATTTGTTTCACTACACCTTAAGTTCAATTTCTGCAATTTTCGATGTTTTCTTAAGAAATAGCTATGAGCATGTATACTTAAATGATCTTGTTTACGCTGTTTCTTTCACATATGAATGCATGTTTAGGAATTTTTAACTGCTCCTGGATCCCATTCATCCATTTCTCCTCTTTTTCAGCATGATGAAATGATTCTCCTTTGCCTTTCATCCCTGATTTTTCACTCCATACTTTCAGTAGATTGATAATTGTATCCTGTGTGGCTATCTCGCTCCATAATCCCCTTGTGACCAAGAAACGCAATAGCAAGCCTCAATCCGTGACTCCATGCCCAATGGTTCGAAACTTATCACACCTTACCTTGCCTCTTTGTTCGAGAATCCTACCTTCCATCCAATCACAAACAAAACTCCCTTGAGCCAGAAGCTAGCCTAAAATCATCAACAAAAGTTGAATCATAAAGAGAGAGCCCTCTCTGATTGCAGGTGGGCTAGAACCTGTAATCCAAAGATTGGTTTGTGGTTACCTCGGCTGTATCCCTATCAGGAGCCTAGGGACAACCTGAGTGATAACATAATGGCGACTCCACTGGGGACTTTCCTCAGATAAATTAATTAAACCAGTCTGCAGCTCTACAGAGGAAGAAACCGACTTATGAAAGCCTCGGTCAACCTGTACCTGTGTTCTCCACTGGGGATTCAAGCGCTTTGTTCATTTTTGTAAACCCCGCTTACTGGAGAAAGTGCTCCTGTTCTTCAGAGCTTGTCACGCTTAGTTCTGGTCTTTGATGGTGGACAGAGATCAGGCACTTCAAAGTATAGGCATCCACCTAGCGACTCCACTTCAATTTCAATCAAAGGCTCCACTGAGGAACGAACCAATTTTACAGCCAAATACTCCATGTTCCCAAGCATTAACAGTGAGAGAGAATGACCGAGTAACAATTTTACAGCCAAATACTCCATGTTCCTAAGCATTAACAGTGAGAGAGAATGACCAAGTTCTGGGAAGATCTTCCATTTGATGAAGCTTTAGATGAATTCAGAAAAAATTTATCAGAATTTGAGCTTAATGAAGAATTTTTCAGAGCGGTATTGTTAAAAACAAAAACAGCAGGCCACTCGAATAAACTTTTCCTTGAGTTGGTTGTTGAAAAATATGAGAATGAAATTGAACTCTTGGAGGCTCAGATACAATCATACAATCTCCGTGACCCTAAAGAGTTTTACCAAAATCTTCCTCCCCCAGTCCACAGGGAAATAGTGCTATCTCCTGAATTACAGATTCAGTATGATCTGGGTTTCAAGGCAAAGACAGAAGGATTAGCTGCTAGGCTTATTACCGAAGATGCAACTACTCCATTTGACCAAGAAGACCCAGAATCATGCCGAAGTCTTCCTTCCCTAACTCAGGAGGAAATACTGCTACCTACTGACTTACAGATTATGTATGATTCTATTTTCAAGGCAAAGACGGAAGGATTAGCTGCTAGGCTTATTACCGAAGATGCAACTACTCCATCTGACCAAGAAGACCCAGAATCATGCTGAAGTCTTCCTTCCCTAACTCAGGAGGAAATACTGCTACCTGCTGACTTACAGATTCTGTATGATTCTATTTTCAAGACAAAGACAGAAGGGTTAGCTGCTAGGCTTACCACCGAGGATGCAGCCGCTCCATCTGACCAAGAAGACCCAGAAGAAATTCTCCCACATGATGATTTTATTGATCCTATTGCAGACTACATGGAACTTCTGCTTGACGCAAGTTCTTTAGCATGCTTTCTCAGTGAAGACCAAATACGTCAACAACAACGTTTATATGCCACAACTTTGATTATGAGGGCACATAACCGAATGATGCTTTTAAGTTCAGAGACCATCAGTCAGCAAGTTCATCTTGTTCTTCAGTTGCTTAAGTGGCTGCACTGGTTATTTGATCTCACCTAACGGCAAAGTAAGTGTTGGTTAGGGTAGGTAGGTACGAGAAATAAGGCAGCCGGAGAAGACAATTTTGCAGAGAACAGCAACAATTAAAGACTAAGGCATTCTGACCTGTTGTTCTTGGCTTCTCATAAGGAGAAGCCATCCCCAAGTGGATCCACTGTTAGCTTCCTGCTGCAGCAGGTTATTCATATTTCATGATTGACACTTTTACAGGCCAAATATGTCGTACTTTGCATGCTGCAATGCTCCATATTTGCTTAACAGTCTCCAAGCGAAGAAGGCTACTCCAAGTTCATTCAATTGCCTTCCAAATTTTTGAAAACGTTATCCCGGTATCGCCAATTTTCAGTTAAAGGGAGGTCCAAACAGCTTAATCTTGGTCTCCCTAGGTTTAAATTTCCTGTTTTAGAATATAAAGAATGTAAATCTGTCCAAACAGCTTAATCTTGGCAGATTCTTAGATAGGTAGAGAAGCAAAGGAGCCCAACAGCTTAATCTGGGCCCTTGGAAGAAATAAGGGTAGTATGTAGATAGGAAAGCATCAAAAGAAAAATGAAAGATGGGTTTGCAAGTCTAAGTGCACCCAAATCAAAAGAAGAAACAATGCTAGGTAAGTAGGCTGGGTAGGTAGTTCTGAGGTTGCTGAATCCTAATTGTTGATCAGTTCTAGATTTTCAGGTGTCATCTCACTCAGGACACAATCAGCAGGAAGCTCTATGCAAGAAGCTCAAAAGAGGTATAACTAACTCCCCTTCTCCACTTTCCCCAATCATTAACTAACTTCCCCAAAAGAGGTCAAGATCTGCTTGATACCTCTTAAGTTTCATCATTTTCATAACAGTAACTCGAGTAAAGACCTCCTTTACTCAAAGCTATTCCATACTTTCTCTAAAGAATGGTTCTACCCCCTTGTAACAGCCTAAGCTCTCCTGAACTTAGCGCTTTCTTACCATCTCCATATTAACCACTAACATTATTATTTAGCTCCCTATTTTTCTCGTCTCCCTACTAATATTAAGTAAATCTTCCCCTATGTATTATCCCTCCCCCTAGTTGAAAAATAACCATAAGTACCCCCCGGGAATTGCTCAGTTTACCTGAGACTTAGCAAGAATCCTCAACCTTCAAACCATCTTCCAGATACAATGGACTCCTTCCAGAGTATAAAACCCCTCTGAGGTCATCAGACCCCTTCCGAAACCTCAAATGCCTTTCACACCCACTTACTTACTCTTTCCGCCCAAAACAAACCCCTCGCCGACTTCCTTAACACTCCGCAGACCCTTAAAAGCCAGATCGCATCGCAAGATCACAGTTTCCTCTCCATGCAAGTTATGACCCATCCGTCACCGCCCGACGCGATATCGCGATATTGACGGTCAGTGGTCGCAAGCGCCAAATGTCCAACTCAAACACCCTCCGTTCCCCGCTGATGCGATATCGCGATCGCATCGGAGCTAGTTCATCGCATCACCTTCAGTATCAGCACCTCGCCTTGTCATTCTGTACCAGGGACCCACCACAGCTGACGTCATCCGCCGTACAGCCGACTTCAGTAGCCAGAAAGCCGAAACTTTGCGCAGGAAGAAAAATCGCACTTCGGAGATCCAGAACAAGAAACAGAGGCAGTTTTTGATGCGCAATTAGCGCAAAGCGCTAATCGCGCATCGCTACGGGAAATAGGCCGTTTCGGGGAATCTTTTGATTCCTTAGCCCGTTGTGCGTTGAAAAAGCCCGAAAATCGCCCGATCGTGCCAAAGAGATCCGGTTTAAACACAGCAGCAGATCAATGACAGAGTTTAAAGTGTATCAGATCAAATCATCAGACATCAAGCGTGTCAAAGAGTATCAGTAGACAGTGGAAGCCATCAATGTAGCGGCAAAGAGTATCAGTGAAAATCTTGAGCAGCGGCCCGAAGCAGGAGAACATTTAATACCTTCCAGCAGATTCAAAGAAAGAGGGCGAAGCCACTCGAAGCCCCCAAATCATAATTATTGCACATTTAACTCACACCAGAGCAGAACTACAGTTTCCAAAGCGCAATCATTCCAACAGCACCGCATCGAGCCTCTAAGGGCCACATGGTCATCTTTTCTGATTCAGCTGCCCCTAGCGCAGCCAAAAAGATTTACTTGCATTTAATTCCAGCAACACTTAGATTTTTGAAGAGTTTTCTAGTAGACCTGTTTAGGTCAGTTGTAATGAATGTCTTTCCAATATTTTGCTTATAAATACCACCCTGAACAATGTTGTGAGGGGTTGGTTGGTTGGTAGTAGTTGGTTAGTTTCCTTCCCAGCATTTTCTCTGAGCAGAGACCCGCACTGTAACTGTCATATTTTCTATAATCAAAGATTGCTGAAAGCATGGATTGCGAAACTACTTGATGTTTTCTCTTGGCCAAGGAATGATTACGGAATTCTTGTGCTTCTACATGATTCAATAAGTGTTTCTCTCCTCTGTTAACTTTTATATTTTTTACCACCGTTCCGCCTTCTAGATTGCAGGAAAAAAGAATAGCTTAAGCTTTGTTTCACTACACCTTAAGTTTAATTTCTGCAATTTTCGATGTTTTCTTAAGAAATAGCTATGAGCATGTATACTTAAATGATCTTGTTTACGCTGTTTCTTTCACATATGAATGCATGTTTAGGAATTCTTAACTGCTCCTAGATCCCATTCATCCATTTCTCCTCTTTTTCAGCATGATGAAATGATTCTCCTTTGCCTTTCATCTCTGATTTTTCACTCCATACTTTCAGTAGATTGATAATTGTATCCTGTGTGGCTATCTCGCTCCATAATCCCCTTGTGACCAAGAAACGCAATAGCAAGCCTCAATCCGTGACTCCATGCCCAATGGTTCGAAACTTATCACACCTTACCTTGCCTCTTTGTTCGAGAATCCTACCTTCCATCCAATCACAAACAAAACTCCCTTGAAGCCAGAAAGCTAGCCTAAAATCATCAACAAAAGTTGAATCATAAAGAGAGAGCCCTCTCTGATTGCAGGTGGGCTAGAACCTGCAATCCAAAGATTGGTTTGTGGTTACCTCAGTCGTATCCCTATCAGGAGCCTAGGGACAACCTGAGTGCTAACACCAGGGAAATATTCCCTGCCTTTAAGCTTGTTACTCTGTTGGCTTATTTGTCAGAATACAATTTATTTCCCATTTTAATGTGATAGAAGTTGATGCATCCTTATTCTTCCTATAAATGGATATTGGTACTCCTCTAAAGGTCCTTTAAGGCGGTAGAATTTTTGAATTGTTATCATGGAATCTCCAAGGGCAATGAGCTAATGAATTCCATGTGAGAGCTTCTACTTAATTGTTTGTTTTCCATCCTAGGACCCAATCGTATTTTGTTGATGCTTCTTCTTTGAGGTTGTAAATAACCCCTCCCGCTCTTGCCTTCCCTACCTAGACTATGCATTTTACTAAACCTTTATTTTATTGTTTTCAAATTCCTTTTAATATTTTGTGAGTTATTTTAGCATTTTTCTAAAACATCACTCGGTTTCAATCCAGAATCTCAGAACACCCATATTTTGACATAGTGGTAATGCGTCGTGGCCCCTTTTTCCATGTTGACAGTGCTAGGTACTACTAACATATAAAGGATCTCCCTGATATGAGGTCCCAAGAGAGTGTGGCTTGTGAAATGTTCGATTATAGATGTATCAAGGTTCTTTCACTACAAGGGAGAGAAGGTGAGCCTCTAAAAGATAATTAATAGTACTAATATAATGGATACACACACACGTAAACGAGAAAGAATCATTAGACATCAAGTGAAGTAATTCACATAGATGAAACTATCATTATATCATCACAACACATTTCCAACAAGTTAAGCACCGAAGTCACTGAAATAGTTCAATCACTTCAATACATATGAAAGTCAACATAAATTGCAAACATTAGAAAAATAGTCTCAAAACATCTACAATTCATGCATGAAAATGTGTTGGCCGAAAGGCTTCAGGTATTAAGCAAAAGTTCCATGATACATAAGTACAATGAACACCACTAGCTCCAATAGTGGTGTTAGAGCCACTACTTTCTCCCCAAAAGTACTATCTCTATCTCTCTAATGCCTATGGGAGAAGTCAAGGCTAAAAGTCCTTTGCCTCAGTAATGAGGATCCTTTTATAACTTGAGGCATGACCTTTCATATCCTCATGACTCTTGACTTTCTAACTTCTAATGACCTTTGGATTATAGAATCCTTGGACTTCCAAATTACTTTTGGAATTACATATGACTCTTGGAATTACATGTCTTTTGGACTCCTATACATGTCCCTTTTGTTCGTACATGATTCTTGGACTTCCACTTCTTTGTATTTACAATAATTACATTATTACATCATAACTTCCACATCATCATGTGGTGATGACATGACAAGTCACTATCATTAATGACTTGGATTTGTAGTGACTAATGACATGGACCTTCTTCAATAGGAGACATGGTTGCCACTTGTGTCTTTGTGCTTGCATGCAGCTTCTAATCATTGATGTCCTCACCCTCCGAAGGGTATTTGATCTTATGGATCCTTTGGGGATGATTTGATAATCATGATTTCAATGTGTTCTTTGTTCTCAAATGATTCCTTTGATTTTCCTCTTTTCCTGATCTTCTTCATGCATGCTTTCCATATTATTCTTGAAATACCTATAAATGCAATTACTCATGGAAAGCGAAAATTAGCTAGAAAAATTTCCTATTCTAACATGTTTCATGCAGGTTTCATGTTCATGACTCAATAGTATACTTGGGAGGAGCAATGAGGACTTCTGGGAGTAAGGGCGCACTTCGAAAGTCTGAATGGATAATGATATGAAGCTTCAGGGCTTCAGGATGCACTCATGCACTCAAGAGGAGAGAGAGAAACTCAAGGCAAGGCACAGGGCACAGGTCCAAAGGATGAAGGGAGAACATTCAGGCTTTCCAAGTGTGTTGTGCACTCAAGGGAGACAAGGATGGCGCAAGGTGCACTATAAAAAGATGAAGGATGAGGATTCGGGGCTTTGGGATGCACACATGCACTCAAGAGAGCCAAAGAGGGTGTAGGGAACATTGATAAATGTTGAAGGGGTTAAGATTTAGGGCTTTAGAGTGTGTTCATGCACTCAAGGAGGGTGTAGTTCTTCAATTTGAAGGAGTGTGCTCAAAGGAAGACTTTGTTTTCCAGGGTGCAGTTCAAAACAAGGAAGGGGAATGATTCTTAGGAGTGTGTTATGCATCCTTGGAGGGTGCAGGGTGCATTTCCAAACAATGAAGGATTCCCTGTTAAGGATTGGGAGTGAAATTTTGTGCTCATTTCCTTAATGGGTTCACTTGTGCAACCAAAAATTTCCTTAAGTATGGAGGATAGAACAAGGGGCGAACACAATGAGTTTAGACATGAAATCATGTGTGGCACATACTAACTCATCAACAAAACTTAGATAGGCTTGAACAATGATAAATAAACATAAAAAAAAATTAGTTTACATACACTCCCCAAGCACAAAAAACAAAGTGTGTGCGACTGGACCAAAAAGTGTTGTTTTACAACAAACAAAGATGTCATGACCATGAAATATACTAGAGATGTTCATATGAATGTGAAAAAACTTAAGACTGATCAAGAAAACTTAAAACATATAGAATGACTTGAAATGACACTTGAAGTCACAGTGAGGTAGGCTCTAAAATTTGAATGTACTGAAATTTTTGGAGGGTGTTGTAGCAACGACAACACTTGGTGACACACTGGTCAAATTTTAGCTTCTCTGCTTATGAATAGCATTTCAGTAAAAGGGTCATCCATTTAGGAAGTATTGATTCACCAATTATATTGTCTTGAATTCCCCTCTTGGCCTGATTATATTCATAGTACCTCACTTCCTTTCACTTGGTTTAAACACACAAAAGATATGCCATGTCGCAATCGTTTCAATCTAGGAAAGGGTTATATGTGCGGTGAGTTTAAGATATTCAAAGTATGAGTTTCATCACTGGTGTTTCTCCACTACTAGCAGGGATGGACAGTACCTCGACGGAGTCACTACAGGAGCACAAATGTTGCTTTGTTGCCAGTAAGCTTGGATAGTACCCCGACGAAGTCGCTTGATTCACGTCCTTGCGTAGAAAGTCTTTCTCTTATTTCACCATGTATTAATTTATTAAATAGGGTTGTGCTTTAGCACTTATTATTTTCAATGGGTGGAAGAGGGATCCCAACTTGTTGAGAGCATAGGAGGTTTCCCCTTCATAGAAGTATTTGTATAACCTCTAATACTGGTTTGCTCACTTTAGATTTTACCCTTATCCTTTATATACTAGATTGGATAAGAATGTAACACACCAAGTAGATATACACCAAGTTTAGGAGTTTGGATACTAGAATAGGTGCAGATCTAATAGGTTCCCTCAAGTTTGATCCATCCTTATTCTTCCTATTAATGGATATTGGTATTCCTCTAAAGGTCCTTTGGGGTGGTAGAATTTTTGAATTGTTATCATGGAATCTCCAAAGACAATGAGCTGATGAATTCCATCCTAGATGAATCATTTTTAAGTTTCTTAATTTGATTGAGTAGACTCTCATTATGATTTTTGAGACGTAGGAGTTCCTCATTTTTTGAATCGACTTTACTTTGGCATTCAAACTTCTCATCTTGTAAACACTTAATTTGTTCTAATAATTTTTTATTAAGATTATTTAAGCATAAATTTTCCTCTTCTTTATCTGATATATTTTTGCTAGAGCCTTCATTTTCTTATTATAACTTGTGCTTCTTAGTTTTACACTTTTCGACTTGTGCAAGTAGTTTCTAGATATGATCTTTTAAATGAGAATTTTCTTCTTTTTTATTGGATATGACCTCCTCAAGCTCTTTTTGCTTCACTAATATTGTGTTTTGATTCTTTTGAGGTATCGATTTCATAACTTCTTTAAGGTATTTTGATGCGGACATTATTGGTTTTGACTTCATTGTCATGTCTCGAAATGTGATCATCTTTCCCTTATAATAAAACATAAAAAAAAATCTCTTTGTTTAACATGAACATACCCAATTCTTTAAACCAAGGTTAACCAAGAATTATGTCAACCTCTCTATCATACATTTTTACAACACGAAATTGAGATATTTACTCATAAAGATCCACTATTATTTACAAATCATTAATTTCATATTTTTTTCCAAAAATATTTGCTATTTCGCCTACATTGGCATCTAAAATTAATAATCAATTCGCCAAATTAATTTTTATGTAATTTTCATTGTTGCTTGTACTAATAGCAATATTAACTTTTTTCCCTTGGATGTTCCCTTTTAATGTGATTAACGCATGATGTGTGATTAAAATTCCCTTGTAGGAAAATCATTCTTGCTTTACTTCTGGAGCAGACTCCATTTTTTGCTTGTCGCAATGAACTTAGGGTTTTTAAAATAACCCCCTTTTTTTAAATTATAATATTATTTTAACTTGTAACATTCCTTATTGAAATTTCAATAAACCCTATTTTTGTTATTTATAATCAAGTACATCTTTATTTATTCTTTTATAAAAAATATTTTTATGTTTAACTATCCCTCGTAAATAATAATTCAGGCATTAGATACTAAATCTTGTTTATGAAAAATCGTGGCTCTTGATGACTTCCTTCAATTTTGATTTTGAGTAAGAGATACCCTTCGTGGTTGAGATACCCACAATTTTTTATGGCCAATGATTGTTGGATTCTCCACTCATATTTTTATCTATCCATGCATTGAAGTTACACATAGTGCCTGCAATTGTTCTGTTAGTCAATTCTTTTTTTAGACAATGTATTATGAATTACAAGAAATTTGGTGTGGTCGTGTAGTTAATAGAATAAAAGGAAGGTGATTACAACACGTCATTGGATAAGCGGTTTGGTATTTGTGGCGGCATGTGACTATGGAGATAACAGATGGCGGTGTTGCAAGGTGTAATGTGGGTCGTACAGTATCGATACAACAAATGCAAAATGCAGATTGTTGAATTTTGTGTCTACCAGCGATGGTTTGTAAAGTGAAGTGATTGAGCAAGGATCGGAGTCGACGTGTAGTCATACGAAGGGCTATCGGGTGGCAATCATCGGGGCCAACATTGCAGGCTAATTGTATTAACACAACGGTCGATGGTAGCAATTGATCTGGATTTAAATAGGAACGCAACAAAATAAAGAGATAACCATATACATAAAGATGCAGTAGAAATAATACTTCATTTCATTAATGGAAAATACTAAAATACTCTTACAACCAGAAATGGAAAAAACCAGCTAGGGCGATGGTAGCTTATCTCTGAGAAGAGATGTGTGGCTACATGCCTCTAAGCTGTTCTCCAACTGTGTTACAATGAGGCTCGAAGACCTATTTATTGTTGAGAAACAATGGAAAACCCTTCACATTCCAAAACCTAACCCTAGAAGATGAAACGCCAAATTGTGGGCCCCGTTTTGGGTAAATTGGTACATCAATTTCCCGGGGTCGTAACTTTGGCATGCGATCTCCGTTTGACGCGTATGATAGCTCGTTAGAAAGATCTATCCGAGAACTACCACTTTGGGAAGGGCGACATCAGTCCATGGACCCATGTCGCCCCCATATTTCCCAAAAAACGTCGTTTAGGGCCTCAAAATTGCTCCGGAAGTTCATGACTCGAAAAACTACTAAAAATAGTAAACTGTGCTACAATTTAGGAAACTGAAAAAGCTGAAAGAGACAATTGTGGGGGTCCAAATGGGATAGGTGGGTGGCCACCAACATCCACCTGGATCATGTATTTTCCTATCGCATTCCCCATTGCTTCGAAGACTCTGGGTAGCCAACAATGTAGCGGGAGGTTGTGTAGTCTGACCCATACTGGCATTCTGGAAACCACCATAGTAGTGGCATCAAAACCTAGGAACCGGGGAATCATGAAGAGTCCTGCATTGCCCCAGAACCATGGGTCCTCATGGAGGACATATTCCCTTTCCTTGACCGTGTTGAAACTGACAATAAAAAGACCTTTGGAGCATAAATGGAGATCAAAATTTGTTTTCCATGTGGAGAAGATACACTGTTGTAATGCATCTATTTTGGACCAGAAGCCATTGAATCTGCATATGACAACCTTTGTGTAAAAATCAGTATAAAAGTTATTTACCTTAGGCAAATCAATTGTCAGTATGAGAGTCTACACTTTTTGTTGCATAATATAGGGTCTAGGTAGGTCTTAAGGTGGAGGTTTCCTAATGGCTTCCCCCTTCCCTTTGATGGCATCATTGAAAGAACCTATGCCCTTTGAGCTAGTTCCAAAGTTGTTACCTCTCAGCCTTGTGTTTAGGATGATAGTTGAGTCTAACATAATTCCATAGTCCTGTAATGTGTATTGGTTCTGTAAGATTTGTCCTGCATATATCAAGCTTTGCATGTTTGTTGGTATGCCTGTATATGCCTGTATTTCATACGTTATTTCTTCTATCAACATCCCCTTCCCGATTTGCTTGCAAATCATTCTTCCTGACAGGGTTCTGTTAAAGATTTGTATCAGTTCCTTGCAGACTATGTTCCCTTCCATAGATCTGATAAAGAGTGAACTTTGTTTATCCTCAGGTATTTCAGGATCTGATCCCTTCAGATCTATCTTAGCAGATGTGAGTCCCTGAGTCAGATCTACGCTCTGGGGCTATGATCCAGTGCGAGTGTGCCTCTGGGTTTGAACATTGCGTGGGATGATCCGTCTGGTTAGCACCACATCTATTAGATCCTTGGCATATCTATGATTAATCCATCCTTCCATGATGAGGGGGATTGATCTAGGGCCATTAAATGACCCAAGATCCATGAAGATGGTTTGGTGCTATAGAAAACTTTGTACTTTTTTTCCCCTTCAGCACCCTGACTATCCTCTGTTATGCTGCGTGCTCCCATCTGGCAGTCAAAGCCCTACCATGCTTCTCTAGGTCTGTGATTGCAGTCCCTTTGTCCCATAGTGGATACTTCTCGATTAATTCCACACCTTTCCCATTGGCCAGATCCGAGTAGGACAAGTCGGCGACAGATCTGCGGAATAAGCCTCGGGTCCAGACACCTTCCGTCCTGGGCTCAGTTCTATTTTCTGCAGCCCACTTTCCTATCTCCAAGAATTTGTGCATGGTTGTGCCTATCTTTGGCCCTCCCTTGAACCATACTCTATTACAATCAGGTGCTACCCTATTCACAGTTTTGAAATCCTAGAAAGGCCAAAACTTGAGAACCCTGGCTGCGCCAATCCTATGGGAAAAACAATCCGCGTTAAAAATTCCATGTCTTATTCTAAATCCAAACCATAACTCTAGCCGAGGGTCGAGATTGGCTCACCCTTCTACATGATGACATCATTCTGATCCCAGAAACCTCCCTTCCTTGGTTTGTAGAGTGTTGGCGGCACAAATCATATTACCTGAAACCCTTTGCATTGCGGTCCTCCTCAGTGTTCTATTATCTGTAGAACTATTCTAAATAGAATAAGGGATATGCCACTTTTATATTAGAAAAATTTTCCATTTCCTTACATTCCTCTTCAAGAAATGTCGTTATTTTTTAACATTTTAGTCACCTATAGACTTCTTGGCATTCTAGAACATTCTTGCATCATTTTTTGTTGCTTCACAAGACTTCCTTGGGGAACAAGTTCAACTCATTATTTTCTTGGAAACACCCAATTCCCTCATGATTTCAATGAGTATGAGTATGAATATTTGAAAACCAACTCATTCAATTATCCCCTTCCTTGTAGTTACACACCTTCCAAGTTTAGAAATCCCCTTCTCTACCCCACTAGCCCCTCAAACAATCCATTCATTAGCAAGGCTTCATAGAAAAAAAAGAGTCTCAAGACTTATGGAGTGTTACAGATAAGGAATCCCTCTAGCCTACTCTAAATAGAAAATTACAGTTTTCATAACATAACTCACGATGATCAACATATGAAATAGGGTTTCCGTGTCACCATAATGGCCTTGTACCTAGGATTTTTAGCTTCACAACCACCATATATTCTTCTTGGATAGATCATCATTTAACTTGTGTCACAAGCATACAATTTCCATGCGATTAATCATAATCATTTAAATAAAAAATCATTCCCTTTTATTTTCTTTTCTAAACTTTCTTCATATAGGAACCATATTTCACAAATATGAGATTCTTCTATTGATGTTTGACTCTTTCATATGGTACTACTCAACCTTAATTATCATAACCAAGGCCATTTCAACTCCAATCTGGAATTTCGAGCATCCAAACAATGGTAAGTGTTCATACATAAAATAATTTCATTGCAATATTTTTAACATCCCCTGAAGTGATCTCAAAATTATTATGCACATAATTCAATCACTTTAATTGATTTAAAAATAAATTGAAATGAACCTAGCATTGCATTATTTATTTACATGAAACTCATTCCAAGCATTCCATAATGTATTCAAACATTAATTCCAACAACTATAGGGTCAAAAATAAAAGATACGTAACTATAAATTCTTGATTAATTATCTTCCAATTTTCTTTGTAGGATGAGGGATTCATGCCACTCATTCCACTACTCAACACTTCCTCAAAATTACTGAAAGCTATTTCTTTTCATGGCATTCAGTAATGCAATGGATAGTTTAATACAAGCATGCATGCACTCAAAGCACCAGGGATATGTAACATCATGATTCATAATATGAGTGTCATGACCAAATCATGCCATAGTTACTCATATAGGCATCACAAAGATTCTAAAAATTTTTAGATGTTGAATGTTTCTTTCCTTTGTCATAACCCACTAGGTATTAATGGAAATATTGCCTTCCTATATCAAAAATTCCATACAATTTTCACATTAAATAGGAAAACAATCCTTCAATTACATGTTCCTTATCAACAAGATCAACCTTACATGATAGAATCACTTGTCTAAAGATTTGAAAGTATTGGGCCAATACTCATGGGATCATGAACACAATTGAAGTCCCTATGTTTGCTTCATACATCCCACATTTTTGAAATCTCTCAATGCATTACTAAACATATTTTTTTTCATGAGTGTATTATTCATTCATTTTTTTAGCACTCAAATCTACCTTAGGCTGAAATAAATTAAAACTCAAGGCTACATCAAGCCATGCTCAGCCTCGTAGCTAGCCCTACGAGGACAGGAGAGGGCTCTCTCCAATTCAATCTTGGCAAAAGGTAATCAATGAGGCTCGAGATGACTAAATTGATAATTAATTTTAGGCTAGGTATGAAGTACAAGGAGTTTGAAATTGATTTTTTAGAGTTTTGTTGAATCTAAGGAAAAGGCAATTTTGGGTGCGGGGATGAGACACAGTTTTTGCAGAGGTCTACTTCGGTAAAGGTAGCCGATTGTCTTGATGTTTTTAAAGAGAATGAATTGCTAGATCTTACTGGTGATAAGTTAAGGAGAGCAAGAAACTTTCAAGGATTCTCCATAAACAGATGAAAGCATGGAAAATCAAACAAACTTAAAGGTAGAGCATAGCAAATTATGGATTCTACCTTAACACTTCGTTTTTTTAATTGCAGAAGATAAGAGAAGGAAAGTGATACACATAAAAAACTTACAAGTACTGAAAGAAGCACACCATCAACACATAAAGCCACATGAATCCCAAACAGTGATACAAAACCCTGGTCTTTCCTTTGCCAAAAATGCAGATAGAATATGTACAATAGAGTGTCAAGCTTTTCCCAAGAGTCCAACCCTGAAAGTGACTTAGAAAATACATAATATAGGAAATCCAACCCATTCCCTTGCCTCTAGGGGTCGAGATCATCATCCTAGGAGCTGTTTCAACCAACTCTAAACAAAGCACTACAATCTAGGCAGTCAAAACAACTTGCATCTATAAGGTAGGAAACCAATTCATTCATTAAATTTTCACTCTTTGGTGAATGAATCTTCTAGAACAAGTAATTAAGTGTCAAAATAACATAATGTTTCATCAATTACGTCAAGAGGAGTGAAAAATCACATAACAAATCAAAACTAGTCAAACTGGCTGCATTTTCTGAGATGAAAGATGAAAATTTGGCCAAAAATCCCTATGCGCCACGCACCTTTCAGCGTGATTTTGGAGAACTTCCTGGCATCCAAATGAAGCTCAAAATAGCTGGTTGGAAAGCCTTGGATGTCTGCTATCCAGCCCAAGTGGAATGTTTCAATTGGGAGCTCATTTGAGCCCTCACAATGTCATTCTCCCGGAAGTACTTCCTACTGGTGCAAAAGGTGTCAGAAAGGTGATTTCATGGTGTTTTTGGGCCTTTTGATCACCCAGAACTTGATGAAATGCTTTGGAAATAGCTGAGTATGCATAACTTATCATGAAAAATCTAAAAATGTAAATTTTTCCTCCAGCAAGTGTCCCAATCTTAAGCGCGCGCATCGACGCGCTACGCATTGAGCCAAAAAACCTATTTTTAGGACAAAATTTTCAAAATGACAAACATTTCTCCGAATTTTCTCAAATTCGGAGTGAAGACCCTCCATCATGTATTTTTCCCCACCAATGAAGCCTTGGCCAAAATTTGGATTGGATCGATAGTTTTTCGCCGTTTTAGTGCTTTGCTCAATCGCCTCTTTAGAATCTTCATTTTTTCTTTGCAGACATGCATACGAGCTCAATAATGAGTTTTCATATGATGAAGCATGTCTTTGTCTCTATTTGCCTTTGCCAACAATTTCTTTAAATGAGTGTTCACGTAGATGAGCATAGACTCTCGATCAATCAGTGTCATATCACCGGGCCTCTTTCGAGCCAATTCTCGATCCTCACGGATTTGTCGAAGCTCAGAAAGTGTATGTTCATCCTCTAGCTATTTGTTGCACTACTCCAAGTAGTTTATCACCCACTTAGCCATGCAATTTCTTTTGTAGCGAGTCATTCTCAGCCCTTTTCTCCCGGATGATCTCCTTTAGCTCCGAGCTAGGAGAGCTCGCATCAACATCAATGATAGTGAAGTTCGTGTCCCGGCCTCCTGAAGGACCCTCATCATGCATAGGCCTCTTGCCCCTGTCCTAGATCTGTACCTATGTTGAAGAAGAAGGCAAGACCCCTTTCACATGATGTGGAGATAATACTCGCTATGTTGATGGAGTCAACGAGACCCCTTCCACCCCGGGTGGAGATAGTACTCGTCGTGTAGATGCAAATAAGGCCATGTGACCTCGCTGGTATGTCACATATGGAGGAGCACTTATATGCTCAGTCTCAAGAATGTCTAGCTGCTGTGAAGGCACTCCCTCATCATGAACTATCTCAGGAAGCGGCTGTAGCGCTGAGAAGAAGTCACGGGAGATGAAATCCTCCCAAGTAATGCCCTGTTGTGTCAATTGATGTATCATTATGATTTTGATCAGAGTGTAATGATATATGCTCTTATGCTGATGTGTTGGGGTCTTCCTTTGTACTAAAGTCGACATCCTCTCTATGTTGTGACACATGAGGTACGGAATAGTCATCATACGTACCCTCGTGAAATGCATCAACAAACAGACATGGTACGCATAGAGACGCAAGAATCTGCCCTCGCAACTGAAATATCAAATGATGAGTTTCATCAACGGTGAAAACTCATCCATCAGGACTCTGAAAGGAAAAATTGTGCTCAAGTGTCTCATATACCCAGGTTTGATGTATGGCTCATAGTAGAATCTGTCTAACTACTGGTGTTTGCTCCATTCCTCTGCTACATTTGGTATCCCGGTGGCCTGAGCGATAGTCTCTGGTGACAAGGTGAAATTCACTTCGGCGAGGTTTACATGACCATCATGTAAATGTAGAACAAATAATCGAACTAGTTCTCGATGATGCTGGGTTTGTGAGATCATCTCACAGTATTGGAAACATGATTGACGCTGAAAACAATCCATTGTAAGTGGGCAAGCCTGCAATTGAGCCAAAGAAGTAGGCTCCTCCCTAACATGCTAACCACCTTTGCCACTTTTGTGATACCTCTGTGGCACATTAACCTCCGGTGTAGAATCACTCTCATACTCCTGCTCATAGACTGACTCCGTCTCTGACATGACTTTGAAAACAATATAGCTGGAATATATATGCTAATGTATAAAACTGTGTGTACAATTGAATGTAAACTGTTCTTTGCTCTAACAATGCTGTGACCAAGGGGAAACAAATGTACAAGGGAATATTAGGAAAGGGAAAACATTAGGGAATTAGGGACTTTGGAAATAAAATGTAATTAGGAAAAGAAGGGGAAGAGAAATGTAAATATTGGAGTGGGGTTTTGGGAGATTAGGTAGGATTAATGTATTTTTAATAGAGGTGAGGGACTAGGATTTGAGGGATTCTAGTGTAGGATTAATGAGGGAATTAATGGGGAAGAATAATGGGTGAATTTTGGAATGAGAATCAAAGGGAAATGGGGGAAAAACACAACCTTAGTTACACACTTTTTCAAACACTACAACACTTTTTTACATTGACAAAAAGAGGGCTTTCCAACTTGGATCTCTACGGCAAACATTTCATGAACCCATCACATTAACCTTTAAAAGCCAAGCAAAGGTAATAGATATAAGCCTACCTGACAATTTTATGCAGAGAGGAGGTGATTTGATGCTCTTTCAAACAAGTTTAGGGCTCCAAACCCAGTGCGTCGCGCGTCTTACCCAATGCGCCGCGCGCTTGTATTTTAACACTGTGGCTTTGTGCCCAGTGCGCTGCGCGCAGCCAATGTGTCATGCGCCTGGCTGAGTGCGTAGCGCGCCTGAAAACTACTCCAACCTCCACTCAAACTCACAAATTTGCTTTGGAACGATCTTCTCCACTCTTGGCATGAACAATGATTTGAAAATGTATTGAAATATCTTTATAAAGACTCCCTTTTGATTTTTGCTTAGTCCATAACCCATTTTGTAATGTTTTGTCTTTGACACTTCTTCAAGATTTATAGACTTCTGACTTTTTGGTTTCCTCCTTAAATTTGGTTGAAATAATGATTTTCTTTGACAATTTTTTGCAGGGATAGCTGTGATATAATCTGGCAAAGGAGACCAAGGCTGCGCCTGGACAATTCAAGAACTGAAATTTTCGAAAATTTATTACAAAAATGAGATGACGACTTATCTTCAAAACAAAGTTTTGAAGAGAAGTCCTAATCTATCTATATAATGATAAAAATTATTGAGGTAACCACCTATCGAGGACATCCCTCTGGCCTGCTGGGTTTCTTAGACTTTGCAAAACCAAATTGACTCAACCCTAGACCTAATGACCGAGAATAATTGTCATGACCTAGAAATATGACCCTTCAAGATTTGATTTTTATGAACAGACCTGGACTAGAAGTGCCAAACACGAGGGGAATGAATGACACAAACCATTCCGTCAGATTTATGGCATGCCTAACAAAATGCAACTGATCGAAACTGATGAGACACCTAAACATGAAATGCAAAAAAGAGCTTTGATCTCTAATGGAGGGATAACTAGACCGAATCTAACATTGGCTCCAATGGGGATGGTAGCTCCTTGGAGATGCTAAGAATAGCACATATCTGTAAGAGCTAGACAGTGCCTTCATCCATTGGGCTATGGAGTCATTATTTCAACAGACAACACGACACTTCCGACTCATTTATGGACTAAAAATTAAATGAGACTATTGAAAAATTGAATCGCCAAACTCCAAACTAAACGGTAATGAAACTAGGATGAAATGTTTCCCTTTAGTTGCTTATTTATTTACAAAATCTACCCTACTTGGCTGCAAAAACAATAGAGCAGGTAATACTGTAATGCTAGATTAACCATTCAAGTAAACCTAAGAATGATGCCGCTTGAGAATGTTTCCACAAGGACACATATGTAATTGCTGGTAGCTCTTCATGCATGTAATGAGCCTGGTCACATAAAAGACAGCCTGATCTATCAATCAAACTGAAAAAAAATTCCATGTATGTTGCAATAGGATCGCAAAAGCCAGACTCTGTTTGCTGCCCCAACTCCACAATACATACCTCCAGCTGCACACTGTCAATGCAAACATCTGTAGGCAACTCTATTATTTCTTGTTTCGAAGGAGGAAGAGTTTCCAAGAACTTTTTAGGATCTCGAAAATCATATGACTGGATCTGCTCATTCAAATACTTAATCTCCTTCTCAAGTTTTTCAACAATTAACTCACAGACACCAGTTTTAGTTTCAAGAGGGAACTTTGGAGATTTCAAACATTGAAGCAAGGCACTCAAAAATTCTTCAATAATTTCAATATCCACTAACCACTCTCTAACTTCGTTTATAGCTTCACAAAGTGCAGGGTTTGCGACATACCCTACCATTGCATAAATGGATCATCGAGCACTGGAATGTCTGGATCGAGTTGGAGTCGCCAGGTGAATGTTTCAGCCTTCATATGTGTCTGACTGCTGTCCACCATCAACATCAGATCTGCAACTTGATTTCATGTACTGGGACAAGACAATCAACAAGTCAAATGTCACATCAACAGCAAACCATCTTCCCCAGTATGGTCACCACTATGTTAGCACTCAAATCTACCTTAGGCTGAAATAAGGTAAAACTCAA
This sequence comes from Pinus taeda, assembly GCA_000404065.3. Taxonomy (NCBI): domain Eukaryota; kingdom Viridiplantae; phylum Streptophyta; class Pinopsida; order Pinales; family Pinaceae; genus Pinus; species Pinus taeda. Next base: position 316,087 of record APFE030030571.1, on the reverse strand, counting down.
GGCTACATCAAACCATGCTCAGCCTCGTAGCTAGCCCTACGAGGATAGGAGAGGGCTCTCTCCGAGTCAATCTTGACAAACGGTAATCAATGAGGCTCGAGATGAATAAATTGATAATTAATTTTAGGCTAGGTATGAAGTACAAGGAATTTGAAATTGATTTTTTGGAGTTTTGTTGAATCTAAGGAAAAGGCAATTTTGGGTGCGGGGATGAGACACAGTTTTTGTAGAGGTCTACTTGGAGCAAGGTAGGCGATTGTCTTGATGCTTTTAAAGAGAATGAATGGATAGATATGACTGGTGAGAAGTTAAGGAGAGCAAGAAACTTTCAAAGATTCTCCATAAATAGATGAAAACATGGAAAATCAAACAAACTTAAAGGCAGAGCATAGCAAATTATGGATTCTACCTTAACACTTCATTTCTTCAATTGTTGAAGATAAGAGAAGGAAAGTGATACACATAAAAAACTTACAAATATTGAAAGAAGCACACCATCAACACATAAAGCCACATGAATCCCAAACAGTGCTGCAAAACCCTAGTCTTTCCTTTGCCAAAAATGCAGATAGAATATGTACAATAGAGTGTCAAGCTTTTCCCAAGAGTCCAACCCTGAAAATGACTTAGAAAATACATAATATAGGCAATCCAACCCATTCCCTTGCCTCTAGGGGTCGAGCTCATCATCTTAGGAGCTGTTTCAACCAACTCTAAACAAAGCACTACAATCTAGGCAGTCAAAACAACTTGCCTCTATAAGGTAGGAAACCAATTCATTCATTAAATTTTCACTCTTTGGTGAATGAATCTTCTAGAACAAGTAATTAAGTGTCAAAATAACATCATGTTTCATCAATTACATCAAGAGGAGTGAAAAATCACATCACAAATCAAAACTAGTCAAACTGGCTGCATTTGCTGAGCTGAAAGATGAAAATTTGGCCAAAAAGCCCTATGCATCGCGCGCTTGAGCCCAATACGCCACGCGCCTTTCAACCTGATTTTGGGGCACTTCCCGGCATCCAAATCAAGCTAATAATAGCTGGTTGGAAAGCCCTGGATGTCTTCTATCCAGCCCAAGTAGAATGTTTCAATTTGGAGCTCATTTGACCCCTCAAAATGTCATTCGCCCGAAAGTACTTCCTGCTAGTGCAAAAGGTGGCAGAAAGGTGATTTTCATGGTGTTTTTGGGCCTTTTGATCACCCAGAACTTGATGAAATGCTTTGGCAATAGCTGTGCATGCATAACTTATCATGATAAATCCAAAAATGTAAATTTTTCCTCCAGAAAGTGTCCCAATCTTAAGCGCGCGCATCGACGCGCTACGGTTGAGCCAAAAAACCTGTTTTTAGGACAAAATTTTCAAAATGACAAAAAATTCTCTGAATTTGCTCAAATTTGAAGTGAAGACCCTCCATCATGTATTGTGCCCTGCCAATGAAGCCTCGGCCAAAATTTGGAGTGGATCGGGCTTTTTTCGCTGTTTTAGTGCTTTGCTCAATCGCCTCTTTAGAATCTTCATTTTTTGCTTTGCAGACATGCATACGAGCCCAATAATGAGTTTTCATATGACGAAGCATGTCTTTGTCTCTGTTTTCCTTTGCCAAAAATTTCTCCAAATGAGTGTTCACACGGATGAGCATAGACTCTTGATCAATCGGTGTCATATCACCGGGTCTCTTTCGGGCCAATTCTCCATCCTCACAGATTTGCCGAAGCTCATAAAGTGTATGTTCATCCTCTAGCTATTTGTTACACTGCTCCAAGTATTTTATCACCCACTTAGCCATCTACAATTTCTTTTGCAGTGATTCATTCTCAGCCCTTTGCTCCCAGATGATCTCCTTTAGCTTCGAGCTAGGAGAGCTTGCATCAACATCAATGATAGTGAAGTCTGTGTCCCGACCTCCTGAAGGACCCTCATCATGCATAGGCCTCTTGCCCCTATCTTGGATTTGTACCTATGCTAAAGAAGAAGGTGAGACCCCTTCCACATGATGTGGAGATAATACTCGCTGTGCTGATGGAGTCAACGAGACCCCTTCCACCCCGAGTGGAGATAGCACTCGTCGTGTAGATGCAAATAAGGCCTTGTGGCCTCGCTGGTATGTCACATATGGAGGAGCACTTATATGCTCAGTCTCAAGAATGTCTGGCTGGTGTGAAGGTGCTCCCTCATCATGAACTATCTTAGGAAGTGGCTGTAGCGCTGAGAAGAAGTCACGGGAGATGAAATCCTCCCAAGTAATGCCCTGCTGTGTCAACTGATGTATCACTATGATTTTGATCAGAGCGTAATGACATATGCTCTTATGCTGATGTGCTGGGGTCTTCCTTTGTACTAAAGTCACCATCCTCTCTATGTTACGACACATGAAGTACGGAATGTTCATCATACGTACCCTCGTGAAATGCATCAACAAACGGACATGGTACACATAGAGACGCGAGAATCTGCCCTCGCAATTGAAATATCGAATGATGAGTTTCATCAACGGTGCAAACTCATCCCTCAGGAATCTAAAAGGAAAAAAAGTGCTCAAGTGTCTCATATACCCAGGTTTGATGTATGGCTCATAGTAGAATGTGTCTAACTGTTGGCGTTTGCTCCATTCCTCTCCTACATTTGGTATCCTGGTGGCCTGAGCGATAGTCTCTGGTGACAAGGAGAAATTTACGCCGACGAGGTTTACATGACCATCATGTAAATGTAGAACAAATAATCGAACTAGTTCTCGATGATGCTGGGTTTGTGAGATCATCTCACAGTATTGGAAACATGATTGACGCTGAAAACAATCCATTGCAAGTGGGCAAGCCTGCAATTGAGCCAAAGAAGTAGGCTCCTCCCTGACATGCTGACCACCTTTGCCACTTTTGTGATACCTCTGTGGCACATTAACCTTCGGTGTAGAATCACTCTCATACTTCTGCTCATAGACTGACTCTGTCTCTGACATGACTTTGAAAACAAGATAGCTAGAATATATATGCTGATGTATAAAACTCTGTGTACAATGGAATGTAAACTGTTCTTTTCTCTAACAATGCTGTGACAAGGGAATATTAGGAAAGGGAAAACATTAGGGAATTAGGGACTTTGGAAATAAAATGTAATTAGGAAAGGAAGGGGAAGGGAATGTAAATATTGGATTGGGGTTTTGGGATATTAGGTAGTATTAATGTATTTTTAGTAGAGGTGAGGGACTAGGATTTGAGGGATTGTAGTGTAGGATTAATGAGGGAATTAATGGGGAAGAATAATGGGTGAATTTGGGAATGAGAATCAAAGGGAAATGGGGGAAAAACACAACCTTGGTTACACACTGTTTCAAACCCTATAGCACTTTTTTACATTGACAAAAAGAGGGCTTTCCAACTTGGATTTCTACGGCAAACATTTCATGAACCCATCACATTAACGTTTAAAAGCCAAGCAAAGGTAATGGGTATGAGCCTACCTGACAATTTTATGCGGAGAGGAGGCGATTTGATGCTCTTTCAAACAAGTTTCGGGCTCCAAACCTAGTGCGCCGCGCGCTTGTATTTTAACATTGTGGCTTTGTGCCCAGTGCACCGCGCGTAGCCAATGCTTCGCGCGCCTAGCCCAGTGTGTAGCGCGCCTAAAAACTGCTCCCACCTCCACTCGCACTCACAAATTTGCTTTGGAATGATCTTTTCCACTCTTGGCATGAACAATGATTTGAAAATGTATTGAAATATCTTTATAAAGACTCCCTTTTGATTTTTGCTTGGTCCATAACCCATTTTGTAATGTTTTGTCTTTGACACTTTTTCAAGATTAATAGACTTCTGACTTTTTCATTTCCTCCTTAAATTTGGTTGAAATAATGATTTTCTTTGACAATTTTTTTCAGGGATAGCTATGATATAATCTAGGAAAGGAGACCAAGATTGCGCCTGGACAATTCAAGAACTGAAATTTTCGAAAATTTATTACAAAAATGAGATGATGACTTATCTTCAAAATAGAGTTTTGAAGAGAAGTCCTAAGCTATCTATATAATGATAAAAATTATTGAGGTAACCACATATCGAGGACATCCCTCTGGCCTACTGGTTTTCTTAGACTTTGCAAAACCAAATTGACTCAACCCTAGACCTAATGACCGAGAATAATTGTCATGACCTAGAAATATGACCCTTCAAGATTTGATTTTTATGAACAGACTTGGACCAGCAGTGCCAAACATGAGGGGAATTAATGACACAAACCATTCCGACAGATTTATGACATGCCTAACGAAATGCAATTGATCGAAACTGATGAGACACCTAAACATGAAATGCAAAAAGAGCTTTGATGTTTGACGGAGGGATAACTAGACCGACTCTAACACATTTATTTTTTTTCAACATTCCATCTCAATGTAGGCACACATTATTAAGATTTTACTAAATATTTTTGTGATAACAATTTTCTAAATTAACCATACCCCTTCTTGAGAATATAAGTAATACATGCATTAATTTGAAAAATAAAACATATCGAATTCAAATGAAAGGAATTATTGCCCAATTACTTTACCTTTTTAATTTTTCTTGCTACTTTCCCTACTTGGCTACCATCACATGAATTCTCAACTAATACCTTTTTAAGGAGTTCAACTAGCTTCTTAGCATAATTTATGTTGCAACATTAAACAACCCTTAAAATTATCTCAACATCAGCTATTAGTCAACAACTATATCATTTCATTTGCTTACACACAAGTTTCAATGATTATTAATAAAGGGAATTTTCACTATGTATTCAATTTACATATTCAAACAATGCCTTCAATCATGCACCCAAACATGCGCATATGCATCTTGTCATGCATGTGCCAAAAGTTCACACATTCCATGCTATTCATACACAATAATTTTAAATTTAATTTTCAGCCTCTCTCGTTTTCAATCATACACGTGGAAACTCTCATAAGCATAAGCATAAGAACACTAATTTCTTTCACATGGAAGTTAACAGAAAGAGATTGGTCTTGCACACTTCACATATGAACATTTCACGTGACATGGAATTCATTAGGTAACCTTATTGTATTACCTAAAGCATATAAAGTACTATTTTTTATTTTCTTACTATTCACACATTCATATTATTTCCATAAATAAAATATATAAGCCAAGGATATTTTTCAGTTAAGGGAAACTACCGTATTAATCCATTTTCATAGATGTGACATCATTGTCCATTTGGTTCATATTGACCCATTCAAGTCCTCCTTTAATGATCCTTTATCGACATATTCCCTCTAATGAAACCTTGACATGCATGCTTCCAATCTCATTAGGAATTTCATCACATGAATAAACATACAAATTTTATTAAAGAAAGAAATAAATTTTCTCAAATTCTTAGTAGTCTCACAACCCAAATTTCTTCCTTGTAATAACTCTGCGGTCCCCCCCCATTGCACTTGATATGAAATGGGGGTTTGAAAACTTGTTATGCTTACAAGAACCTCCCACTTAGTTAAAAAAATAAATGATCTAGCTTATATATGACATTTGCATAATGAAATACTTGAACCAGGTGTATGTTTTCTTTTAATTGTTTAAGTGATTTAAGTCCATTTGTTTCTGCTAATATTAAAGACATATAACAACCATATAATGCAAAAAGTAAACATTCATACATAACGGAAAATATAATCTAGGAGTTCACCTGAATATCGTGGGCTACATCTCCTTGAGCTTTTGTCATCTTGACTTAGCTCTTTGGGATTATGGCAAAGTTTATTTTACAAGTTCCACACTTAACTCCAAAGTTACTAAACTGAACCAATGGGCTTAGAATACCATATATATCCCTGTCATGGCTGTCATCACCAATGGGCTTAGAATACCATCTATATGCCTGCCATGGCTGTCATCTCTCTGCAAACAGATCTAAGCTTCCTTAGACTTGATTCCTTCAATCAATGCTCTGAGCTACCCTGACCTTCTTGATTGCACTAACTCCTTTAGAATTCTTTAACTATCACTAAAACCTCATCTACTGTCTCCAACACATATCGGACACCGAAAATAGATTGATCATTTGCTCAAAATGAGCACTACATCCCCAAACTAGGGCTTCCTCCACGGTTGGCACTAGGTTGCCTTAAACTTCCTTGTAGCATCTCAACCTTTAGAAGTCTTAAAATGATTTTGTAAATCCCTGCAATGGATTTAGAATGCTCATTACAGTCAAGAATGGCTGTTGGTTCGCTGAGAACGAGTACTGGTAGCTCCTGCAACTGCCTCCAACCCCTGGTGGCCCTTAGCTCCAAAATCTCCCTGGATGAAAATCTCCATGAAGATGAGTTCTTCAACTTCTCTGGACTATTCCATTGGCTTCAAAAGGCTCCAATTAGCCTAGCTATCCTCTTGTTTCATTGTCTCTCTGGTCAAAAACTGCTCCTGGAGTGCATTTAATCAATATCCCTTAGGGATACTCCTCCAAATTTGATGAACTGCATCTAACTCTAGTTAAACTTGGCATATCCACGTAAGTTTAGACGCTCCACCAAGTTGACTATTAGAGTTGAGCTGTTACAATAATTGTTTGGGCACACATATGAGGTGGTATAACCCCAACAGTTAGGGATAATCCCAATGGTTGTGCAAAGCTACATCTTTACACAATTTTCATGTGGACCTGTGGGTTATGGGGCCACATATACATCGGAAGCATTTCAATTAGTGGAATCTCCACTGTCAATCTATCTCGTTCGATCCAACGAATATTGCATCATCCACTCACCAACTAACCTAGATGATCTCCACGGTCGATGTGACCCATCCAATTGAACGGCTATTGCGCAATATTGCACAAATTCTTGCACAACCGATATCAGTTCGAGAGCACGTGAGAAAAGTAGTCTTCCCATGCTACGTGTCAACCACTAAGGTTAATCGTGTGAAATCTTAGAATACCATTTACAACTTTTTTCTGTGCGAGATACCATTTCCCACTTTCTGAATACCACCCACGTGCTTAATATGGAACTTAAAGAAAGATGTTTAAGGAAAGGTTTAGCGCTTACCCCAAAAGGGAATATCCCAGGGCATATTAATCTTTTTTTAATATTTTCAAAAACCAAATTAATCTTGATCAAATGTCCAAAAATTGCAGTTTATTGGACTTTTCAAATTGCGATAACTCCTCCATACGGTATCGATTTTTCAAACTATTTGCGGCACCAGAATTAGGAAGATGAGATCTATCCAGTCACATAGGTTTGACTCTCAAACACTTTGAAATTTGAGCTATCATTAAGGTCCTTGATCAATATCTGATCACTCCTCCCCATTAGGAATCTTTTGGACCCCAAATGAGTGATATATTGATTTTTATAGTAGATGAGAGTACATCACCCTCTTCTTTCAGCCTCCATACACTTTCCTTTCATGGCTAGTGCCTTTGAACCAAAACTCGAAGGTAGTAAACACTTCCCTTCCTGGATGCGCTTGTCCTCCTATTAAGAACTGTCTTCCTTGACCTCATTCAGAATTTCTGTTGAGAATTTTACAGAAGGTAGCTAAACATCGCTTCCTTGATCATCGACCCAAGGTGGCTCAAACAAACGTGAGATTACATCATAAATACTTAACTAAAATTTGCATATGTACCAATGAAAGTATGTTTTATTGTGTCAAGAAGTCAAACCACTTCTTACCAAGCCACTTCTATGGTGACTTTTGTTGCTGCAAATCTTCTTCTAACATCTTGCCAAAAACAACATAATGCAAGAAACAACTTGACGACATAAATTCACATCATGTGAATCATCATCATTTCTCTTTCATCTTCTATACAAATTTTCGACCAAATCACAAGCCGACAAAACATACCTTTTTCAGATAACTGACTCTCCAAGTCAAGCATGTACAAAAAGAACTAGACGATTCTTTTTCAAAGTAGAAAGAACTCCACCTCTTGTGAAAACACTTCATATTATATCCTTTTTCAATCTTGGAGACAAAATCAAATTTTCCAAGTTGATATGACATTGCATACATGTTTAAACAAAGCAATCAACCATCAATTCAATTACACATACATGTTCAAATACAATGAAATCATCAACATTCCTTTGTTCATACATACCATTCTCATGCATGTATTCCATTCTTCAAATTTCTCTCAAGCACAAGCATAAGTACAAGATCCTAAATCATATGTAAATGTACTTACAAATTTGAAATGAACATAATTTTTCTGCAATAAAGCGAGTCTCATACTCAACTTTTTCGTTCACCTTTTTGGTAAAACCTTGCAACTTGCATTCCATTGGAAAAGAAATGTATCAAATCAAAAGACATGCAACCTTTAATTGGATAAGAACTCTAACCATTTCTTACCAATCCACATCAAAGGTGCTTCCTTTAACTACACATTGACATCAACATGTGAATCATCTTGAAACACATCAATTATGGAAACTTCCTTTCCATACTTTCCATTCTCTCTTTCCACCTTCAAATTTCGTGGAAGCATTGCTGGATTCAAAATCCAACACTTTTCAGCAATATGTCCTTGCTTATGGCAATAAGTGCAACACATGTTCATCCTCTTTACAACATAATTTTCCTTGTCCAATGGACCTTTAGCTTCTTGCCTCCTTTTCTTCAAAAGTTTCCTGTATGTGGCCATTTTCATCCAACATCTAGAAACACTATGGTTAACCAAACCACAAAAGGAACACGAAATGTTTTTCCAATGCTTATGTAGAAATTTACCATGCTTAACATAATAAAAAGAAACGTGATTGAAATCATATTTATACCTTCCTCTTTCACCTTTGTTGCCTTCATGAGAAGGTAAATCGAATGAAGAAGTGGCTCCCTTCGGAACACCATCAATCTCTTCAATGATTTTAGAGATTTCACAACTCCCTTGTTCGAGTGCATGCTTATGAACACCTTATTCTTGAAAAGTATGTTTCAAACAATTCCATTCCTCATGAATACAATCTTTACAAACTTGAGGTAGAGAACCTAAAATGAAACTCCTTCTAGGAACTATTTCAATTGGCTTCATGGCTGCTTTGGGACTTTCTCCATAAGATTTTCCATAGCCAAGACCCAAATACTTAGGCCTTTCCTCAACCATTTTGGGCTCAACAATGCCTTGTGCATGTTTGCCCAATCCTTTTCCTTCATATCCCATTTTTGACATCAACTTGGACCCTAAGCCTCTTGTATGTTTTTCAGAAGAACCAACATAAACATTCTTAGAGGAAATTGAAGACAAACTAGTATTGTTTACCTCTTCTTCAAACTGATGCTTGACTAAGGATTCTTTGGAAACAAGGAGTTGCATCTCCAACTCATGCATCCTTTCTACGTTCATATTTGCAATATGAAGTTAGCTCTCCATTTCCTGCAACTTGTCAAAAAGTATCTTCTTCAATTCCTTCATGGAATTCAACTTCTCTTGAAGTTTGGTGCTCTTCCTTTCATCTTCATACATTTGTTTCACCATATCCATCATGATGAACAAGTATCGCTTCATGTCTTCATAAAAGAATCTTGTGGAGGAGGAGGATTTTGAAAACTCACTTGTAGAAGTTGTCATTATAAAAATGAACAAAAGAAATTCAACAAAACTCACAAAGCTTTCAAAGAACTAATGGCCGTAGAGTGAAACTCTTATTCAAGCAGCCTTTTGCAAACAAATCCTCTTGTACTTCAAGGGTTACCTTGAGGTCCTTTGGGTAAGGAGAATGCCTTCAGCCCTTCTTCCTTCTTGTCCTTTCCTAGACTTAGCTATCAATAGATTTCCCTTCACCTTCACAAACTCAAACTACAGTCAGTTTACAAACAATCAAATAGTCAAATCCTTTGTATTGTTTAAACACCTTTCAAGTCAAACAAGTAACCTATTGCTTTGTCAATCAAGCAACCTATTGCTCTGTCAATCAAGCAACCTATTGCTCTACCAATCAAGCAACCTGCTCTGATACCACCTAATCTGAAATGGGGGTTTGATAACTTGTTATGCTTACAAGAAACTCCCACTCAGTTAAACAAATAAATGATCTAGCTTATATACGACATTTGTGGAATGAAATACTTGAAACAGGTGTATGTTTTCTTTTAGCTATTTAAGTGCTTTAAGTCCATTTTTTTCTATTGATATTAAACACATATAATAGCCATATAATACAGCAAATAAACATCCACACATAATAGCAAATTTAATCTAGGAGTTCACCCGAATATCGTGGGCTACGTCGCCATGAGATTTTGTCATATTGATTTAGTTCTTTGGGATTATGGCAAAGTTTCTTTTACAAGTTCCACAGTTAACTCCAAAGGTTACTAAACTGAACCAATGGGCTTAGAATACCATCTATATCCCTTTCATGTCTTTCATCACCAATGGGCTTAGAATACCATCTATATCCCTCTCATGCTTGTCATAACTCTGCAAACAGATCTAAGCTTCCTTAGACTTGATTCCTTCAATCAGTGCTCTAAGATACTCTGAGCTTCTTGGTGGCACTAAATCCTTAAGAATTATTTAACCATCACTGAAACCTCATCTACTATCTCCAGCACATATCTGACACTAAAAATAGACTGATCATTTTCTCAAAATGAGTACTGCATCCCCAAACTAGGCCTTCCTCCACGGTTGACACTAGGTTGCCTTAAACTTCCATGTAGCTTCTTGGCCTTTATAAGTCTTAAAAGGCCTCTTCAAATCCATACAATGGATTCATAATGCTCATTACAGTAAGGAATGACTATTAGTTCGCTACGAGTGAGTACTAATAGCTCCTACAACTGCCTCCAACCCCTGGTGGCCTTGAGCTCCAAAATCTCTCTAGATGAAAATCTCCATGAAGATGACTTCTTCAGCTTCTTTGGACTATTCCGCTGGCTTAAGAAGGAGCCAATTAGCCTAGCTAGCCTCTTGTTTCACTCTCTCTCTTTAGTTGAAAACTGCTCCTAGAGTGCATTTAATCAATATCACTTAGGGATACTCCACCAAATTTGGTGAACTGCACCTAAATCCAGTTAAAATTGGCATATCTACCTTAGTTTAGCCACTCCTCCAAGCTAACCTTTAGAGGTGAGCCATTACAATAATTGTTTGGGCACGCATATGAGGTGGTATAATCCGACGGTTAAGGATAATCCTGACGATTGTGCAAAGTTGCATGTTTACACAATTTGTGCATGGACCTGTGCGTTATGGGCCCATGTATACATTAGAAGCATTTCAAATAGTGGAATCTCCACTGTTGATCTATCCCACTCGATCCCACGGATATCACGTCATCCGCTCTCCAACTAACCCTAATGATCTCCACCATCGATGTGATAGTCCAATTGAACAGTTGTCATGCAATCTCACGTAGATTCTTGCATGACCGATATTAGGTCTAGTGTGTGCGAGAAAAGTAGTTTTCCCATGCTACGTGTTAACTGCAAGGGTTAATCATGTGAAATCGTAGAATATCATTTAAAACTTTTTGTCCGTGCAAGATATCATTTCCCACTTTTCGAATACTACCCACGTGCTCAATACGGAACTTAAAGAAAGAAATTTAACGAAATATTTAGTGCTTAATATTTTAGGGAATATTAATCTTCTTTTAATATTTTCAAAAACCAAATTAATCTTGGTCAAATGTCCAAAAATTGTAGTTTACTGGACTTTTCAAAGTGCGATAACTCCTTCATACGGTATCAGTTTTTCGAACTGTTTATGGCATTGGAATCAGGAATATGAGATTTATCTGGTTGCTCAGGTTCAACAATATTTTTAACACTTTGAAATATGAGCTATCATTAGGGTCCTTGATCAATATCTGATCAACACTCCCATGAAAAGTATTTGTCTCAACACATATAATTTTAATACAATTGTCTTAGAACATGATCAATCCTTCTTGCAATCTCATATTCATATACTCATATCATGCACTTAATCAGGTATTCAAATAATTATTTAAATTTGCATAAAATTCAAGAGTCATAATCAATAATTCTTATAACATTTACTTGGAGAAAGCCTCTGACGGATAGAAAACCTCTCATTTTCTCTTAGTCATAGGCTCTGTTGTTCATGTTTTTTTCAACAATGGGTCATTCTTAGGTTCAACCATGACTCCTCAAAGACATTGATTTACCAAGGGCCAAGTATGATACATAATCAATATTGAACAAAAACAAGGTCAAAGTACCAACCTCATTATCCTCCAACTAATAGTCTCACATCGCCGCATTAGCCCACTTGGACCAAGGTAGTGCACTCCCTTCTTTGATCACAATAGTCCCTCAATTTGTGCCACTATCCTTCTAGGGTATCCAACTTGGGTTAGCCAAGAATGTCTCAGAGCCTTCTAGGAGTTTCATCTTCCTTCAGGGCTCTAGGTACCCTCAAAATCCCACACATAAGCACTTGTCCCTACACTCCTCCCTCCAAAGCTCTAGCCTTCCAAAAGGTGACCCAAGGAGAAGTGCACTCAAAACACTGTCACAACATGCATATCAAAATGCATAGGTTCCACTTTCACCATTCTCTCATCAACACCTTATCTTCCATATCCGTGATTCCCAAAGACTACACTCAACACCTTCATTATCTTCCCTATCATGTTGTCAACTTGTTCCTGGTCATGTTTTCACCATTAACCACTATTAGTCATATGAATCATGTTACGGCAAAAAACTACTCATTTATGCATGCACATCCATTCCTATATGCACCTAAAATATCTTCAAGCATATAGCATATCATTTTTAATATCTATTTAATGAAGATGCATCTTTGACATATTTCATCTCTTGTATTTTTATCATGCATATGCTATTATTCATTAGCATATGCCAACTTCTCAAAACATCGAAAAATATTAAAACTATAAATAGATAAGTTAAGATATTCCCCCTCATATTTATGGTTGTATCACTCAAACATAAAATTTTGAAATTATGTTTGGATTCTCTAGGGAATCTAATCAATATATTGCATGTTTATCTTGCCACCTCAAACTAAACATAGTTGTCAAGTAACATTAGTGTATTCATATATACAAAAAAATAATTTCGCATTAGTACACATTCATGCAAAAATATTAATTTAAAACTTAATTATTGCCTATACTTGATCTCATCAAGATTTATTGCTGAACCTTAGCTCTGATACCACTTTTTCACATACCTAGTTCTTTCAATGATTTATAGAGGTTTTTTTTTTTCCAAAGAAAAAAACGGTAACTTTTTATTAAAAAAATAATAAAGGGAGTTACACCAGCTTAAACGAATAAGACAAGGCTCAAGCCACCAATCTGGGCTCTTTGAGCTTTACACGATTAACGCATCGTTAGAGGACTAACGTGCACAAAGAAGGGGAGAAAATAGTAAGAAGAGAAGCAGAAAAAGAGAAGGAAAATAAAGACAGCCATGTCAAAATTTCCGCCCCTTTTTCTTTTCGACCTTGTGCCACTCTCCTTGAGTGGGCTCGGTCGGAACAATGACCAGTTGAGACTCGGATTTCTGCAGTCTTGTTTCCTTATCTGAATCTGATGAATCAGGATGATGTTGCCGTTTATTACCCCCCATACCATGGTCCGTGTTGGACAGCACAGCCTGTTCGTGTTGTATCTCTGCCTGGTTTGTATGAAACTGTGGTGTCTTATGATTTGGTGTGTTTTCCTTCTGGTTTCCTGTTTCTTCATTCTCTGTAGTGGTGTCATCATCTTCTCCTTCTGTTTCTTCGTCTTCTTTGTTCGAAGAGGCTTTCTTTTCAGCTGCATTCTTCTTCATTAGCTCATCAATGTTCTGCCAACCCTTTGGCTTCCTTTGCTGTGGCTTGTTCTTGTTCTGGCTTTTGCACGCGTTGAGCAAATGCCCTGTTTGTTGACATCCCCTGCATCTAAAAGCTGTGTTCTCATAGTCCAGAGGTTGTTTCCATCGTATGTTGTTGAAGGTTAAGATGATGCTTTCAGGTAGCCCTTTGCTAAGATCTACCTCAACACATATCCTGGCAAATGTAAAAATGCCTTTTATCTGTCTCTCTGGATCAACCTTTAGCATTTTTCCAAGGGTATTCCCAATAACTGATAGGGTGTTATGGTGCCAAAAATGTATTGGCAGATTATGCAATCTAACCCATACAGGCATCCCTGTTACCACCATAGTATTGGGGTCGAACTCTGGGAACCATGGGGTAATAAACAGACCAGCATTGCCCCAGAACCATGGTCCTTCACTGAGAATTTTTTCCTTTTCTTGTTCTGTGTAGAAATTTACAATAAAAAAGCCTTTAGAGCATAGATTGATTTGACAGTTTTCTGTCCAGGTCGTGTGTATCCACTGATACAACGCATCGGTTTTAGGCCAAAAACCGTTGAATCTGCAAATAACAGCGTTTTTTATTAGATCTGTAAAAATATATTTTACCTCTGGTAAGTCCAACGATATGGCTGGGTTTTCTGGGGCTTGGTCCACAATATACTGCCCTGGAGGAGTATGGGCAGCTGCAGGTTCTTTCCCTCTCGGGAAACCTTTCCCTTTAGCTGCATCACAATAGGAGCCTGTAGATTTTGAAGATGCTCCCTTTGATCCGCCCCTCAATCTGTGAGTGAGGACAATAGTTGAGTCCTTTGCAACCTTGTAATGTTTGAGAGAAAGCTGATCCTGCATGCATTGCCTAGAAAAAATTAGTATTTGGGTTGTGACTGGAAACCCTAGTTTGTCTTGGATCTCTCCTTTTAGATCCATTACTTTCATTTTATCACAGATCTGCATGCAAACGTGACTGCCTGCAGTTGTTTTAATGAAGACTTGCATCGGGGCCACTCTCTCTGCTATGGCCAGGTCCTGTTCTTCGCATTTTTGCTCTAGATCTGGTAAAACCCCAGATTGATTTTTCCTGGGTCGCCTCAGATCTGATAGATCCGCCTTTTTGCTCCAGCCCTTTTCCAGATCTGGAATACCGATGTCCAGAACGAGATCGCTGCTGTGGGTATCTCCCATAAACCTATCGATGGCTGCTGGCCCTCTGACAGAGAGAGGCTGTAAGAGGAGAAAGCCCCGGATCTGCATAGAGATTGACAGGGAAACCACCAGATACCATGGGGGCGGTACCATATTTCCTCCCCGAGATATAGATCCACCTCTGCTTTTGAAAATGGCCTTTTTTTCCTCGCATGCGGACCAAGGCCCAGGGGGATCGACATGGCCAAAGAAACTGGCAAATAGCCGTTCGAAACCTCTGCTAAAAAGCTGTAGCAGGTGAATGAGAACCCGGGTCTGTGGAATGTAGTCTTCATAAAAATCAAGAGACAGGGCCAAAAAACCCCCACGTGAGAGAGGAACGTCCGAACCGTAAGAGAGCGACCCGGATGAGAACTGTTGCCACCGCAGCCAAACGAAAAAGTGGGGCGGATTGCCGATCCAGAATGAAAATGGGTCGTAAGGACGGTGCCGCGCCCATAAGAGAAAAGTCCGGCTCAGATTCGGTTCGCAGAGAAACCACCCAAGTAATCCCTTGCCGTCCGCCGGATCCTCGCCAAGCCAGAGGGAGATTTCAGTGGAAGAGGAAACTTTCTGCTGGTTCCAGATCAGTCCATAGCGTTGCAGGATTCTTGGCCCAGTGTCGGCGCAAAGTGGACGATGAACCCTAATCCCGTGAGCAAAACCCGCCGATGTAGTAGCCATGACTCTATTCTCAGAGCCCAACAACTTATCGATTTAAAGCGTTTTAGATCAATGATTTATAGAGGTTACGTTATACCTAAAATTTAATTTTCATTTTTACTAGCTCAACAATAACATCTAATACTACTTTTTCACATACCTCTACTAAATTTATTCTAACTATCTTAAAAAAATGATTTTCATCTGTCATACATTTTGTCAAACACCTTACATGTAAACCCTTCTTCCAATACTTTATATACAACTTAGTAAATAGTATTTTTCTTATAGACATTTTGTTAACCATTTTGTATGAAATCAAATAAGAAACATTTCTCTAGTTCTACTTATAACATATTAATTGAAATACACCATTCAATCATGCAAATTTTGGTTTATGTCTTTGAGGTATTTTATTAAATAATTTGTATGCAAATTGCAATAAAACACATTTAACACATTTCTTCAAGTGATTTTCATGGTAATAGGCATATATCAACTATATTAGTACTATCATACAACAATACTATCCTCATCCATAAAACAACATTTTCATTGGGGCATTTCATCAAACACTTTGTATGCAATGAATCATTAAACCATTTAGGCATTTCTTCAAACACTTTGCATGCAAACTAATATAGCAACTTCCTCAATACTATATCCTAAATTATAGAAATCTAGGTCCTGAAAACTGAACTAAATGATTAGTGGTATTTACCCTCACTATCGTCCAAGTTTCATCCCTTGGAACCTCCAAAACGAAAATTTATAGTGAAAATTACAACATGGCTTGTTCGATGCATGAATTCAAGAGCATATAGGAAGCTCAATTTCATTTAATCATATATCCTCAATATTGCAACCCAAGATATAAAATTTAGATAGATGATCAACACGATTTTTCCTCACTATGGTCGAAGTTACAATTTATGGAACCTCTTGGAGAGAAACATTATAGCATAAATGTCAACAAACCTAGTTTATGCATGATTTTAGGAGCATCCAACAATATTGACTTCCTATGACCATATATCCTTGTTGGATGCAATAATTGATGTCAAGCCGACTCCTTCAACACTTAATTTTCAACCCGGGGGTTTCCTAAACTTAGAAATGAAGCACAGGAAATGCCAGAAATGATATGAACTTTTCCAAACCCGATTCCTACTTCCTTAATTGCAATCTTGCAGAATAAAAAAGAAAAGATCACTCGACAATTTACGCCAAAGATATTCTAGTGCTAGAATATCAAAGAAAGTACTTTTGCAGAAAAATAAATGAAAGGAATTATCAAAACCTCTTGCAATAATCTTTGAAAATGTAAATCTATGTTTATCTTCAGTATAGTTGTGTTCCAGATTAATAATTGGATCCTTGAAGATATCTGGTTCCTTATAGATCTTCCTCCTTGTACGAAGTTATTATTCATGTACTTTTGCAATGTGCTTGCATTAGTACCAGAACAAAGTTTAAGTGTTGGGAGTATATTTTAAACATGTACTGGAGATTTATGTATTTATGCAGGAATTTTAAGCCTCAAGGCTAGAGCACTCTATTCATGTATCAGGAGATCGATTCCTACTGGGACATAGGTTCTTGCACCAAGTTTTCCAATCCTTCTTTCAAGAAAATAAAGAACGTGTTAACTAGAAAAATAACCTGAAAAGGTGAACAAAACTTTAAAGTAAATTCCTCAAACCAAAATATGCTTCAACTAATCTTTTAATATCTAAAACATGAATTAATTCCAAATTCAAAGAACACTTTTAATAAGGAACTTCTGCATGTCATTTAAGAGATCATTTAAATGTGACAACATGTTTCAATCTTGTAATTATAGTTATCCATGTTACTGATATGCATGGATAACCTTTTGAACTCATAAAGATTTTCTTTAAGAATTAATACGCATGAATCAGATCTTTCCTTGATAGCATAAAGTGCAGACACAGACCAGTGTGTGTCGCAATAGCATTATGTTCCAAAAGTGTGTTTGATTCAAAATATCAAAAGAACATTAGAATAGAAATCACTCTTTTCAAAATTGCATCAAAACTTAATAAAAATCACACTCTTCAGGATCGCGTTAGGACTTATCAAATAAAAACAAAATACCATTACTATAATGAACCAAAATAATCAATATCCGAAACTACAAACACACTAGTGCAGGAATATGTGCTTGCACGATCCAGGTAGAAAATGAGATTAAACTTCAAAGAAGGAAATCATAAGATTAAACTTCATTCGAACTCGCACACCGCAGATCCATCAAACTGTGATGAAATCGAATTCGATCAAACTTTGCAGAAAGATAAAAGAAACATTTTTTTTCTCCACACATTGCATTAAAAATAATTAACACACCTTAATCGAAAAAGAAAAGAACATGAGGGAGTATGAGTTAGGTTGGTTGGGCCCTAGGAAACCATCTCATTTCCTTGTTTAGAAAATTTAAAGACTCAGCTCTTTAATCAATGCATCAACATAGAATTAGAGTGCAATATGGAGAAAATATGGCATAGTTCCTTTCTATTAATGATCAGCAAATATACATCATGAATTCAAATCCAACCTAGAACGAGGGCGATATAAGAAAAATTACGAAAGGACAAAATCACAATATCCTTGCTATATCTATCACTCGCTACTATTTTCTTTCTGAGTCTCACTTTTTATACATTCATTCAAGAATGTGGACGTAATCAAATTACAATGAGCGTTCCATGCTTAGCCATTTGACTATAACAAAATAACAACAACAACTTGTGCTAAGCCACTTGGCTATAACAAAACACTATTCTAGGTATTCATCCGGTGACCTAATCTCCACCATATCCCTGATTTTCCTTTATGCTCCAAGCCCAACTCGAGTTAACCATTCCATAACACGGTGTCCACATGGACTGGTGAGCTGTCACAGTAGTTGAAGATTCGCCAGTAGTGCAGGAATCCTACCCACATTTGACCATGCTAACAAGATAATTTATTCATTGTCCATCAAATACTTCTAGGAAGATAATTATTAGTTGGAAAGGTTTAAAGGCATAAAATCTATGAAAATGATTAATTATGCACATTTGTAACCCTTAAACATGAAACATAAAGCTAGTGCAAGAAGGGATACGATTCTTGGACTAGTGCAGGAATAAAGGGGCTTGCAAGGTTAAAACAAAGGTATAAGTTTATGGTTTTGAAAGGAAAAAGGGTTAAAAAAATGGATCAATTTAGCCTACCAACATCCTCCCCTCATTAAGTTGTTGTGGGTCCTCACACAACACTTACCTACTACAAAAAAACCAAAACAGAAGGACCTCCCTTTAATTTTGAACTTGTATATTGATCCCTGCTTTCATTATTTTTGCCTTCCCGCTTTGAATATTTTTAAGTTTCTACGGTCACCTTCTTAAGATGTTCATAACACTTTGAAGCCCAATACTTCCATATCTTAACTTGTCGCTTCCATTCCTTCACCTCCCTTGCCAGCTCTGCGTTTGCTCGTTTCTGCTTTGTATGTTGTTCTTTCATGGCTCGGTTTAACACCTACAAGACATAAACATGTTGCTTGAGTTATTCTATACGACTATTCAAGCAGAGGGTGGAGTTCTCCATTCTCAATTCCTTGGGCATTGGCTTTTCAACAATCGATTCCAAACATGTGCCATCATTGTCAAGGTCAAAGTTATCCTGGCCACCTTCCAATTCCTGCATTGTAATTTCATCAAGGATCTGAACACTTGGAATATTAATGTTACTAAGGGTCTCAGTGCCCTACATTTTTACCTTATCATGGATTTTAGTTCCCTACTCCTCAGATTCATTAAGGGATTCAATACCCTGCTCATCTATCTCACCAGGGGTTTCAGTACCTTTCTCTTCAAAACCATTGAGGGTTTCAGCACCCTTCTCATTCATCGTGTCAAGGGTTTTAATACCCTTTTCATTCATCATGTTAAGGGTTTCAGTACCCTACTCTTCAAAATCATTGGGGGTTTCAACACCCTATGCATTTTCATCCAGATGACCCTCTGTCGGGTCCTTGTACTCGAAATTACATTTCTTTTCTTGATTCTTCTAAGGAGGGCTGAAAAGGGTGTGTTGTCTTCCTTCTCCACATAGTCACCATCAAGTACTGTGTGAGTTGTTGCCTCAGAAAGAACCAAAATATTATCTTTACCTGGAAAAGCAGGTGGAAAGTCATCCAACAATATTGGAAAGGTCCATTAAATGTGACCCGCTCTTAAGGAGGCAGTTCTTCGCCTAAACGACCTCCTCGTCTTAGTAGGACGTGGGGTGATGTAGGAGCATGTGACTTGGAGGGAAAAATCTTCAAATTTATTCCAAAAATCAAAAAAAAAATCTACAAGCAAAGGAGTGGGGTCCTTTAGCCATCAATTTCCATGCTTTTTTAGTTTAAGATAAGGATATAATTAAGAATAAAAATCATGTTGTAATAATCGCTTATGGATAAGCAATAATAAGCCTTATGGATAATTTCTTTAATCACTTTACTGTAATTGGCATGCTTTTGTAAGAGATAAAGACTGAGTAAGCTTTATCTATTATGTTTTAAAAGGAAAATAAGGGGACGCTCTGAGAAGGTTGTTAAAAAAAAAACTCTCTCTGTGTATCTAAAGATATAGTTCTCTGTCAACTAGAATTTATAATATATATTTGTTTGAGGTTCTTTACTTCTAAACCTTGTTAATGGTGATACGGCTCAGTTCTTCCTATTGACATTTTCTTTAAGCATGCTAATGTTTTCTTCCTTTATATTGGCATGCCTTGTTCCTCTTACATGCATTGTTGAGTTCCATGGTGGAAACTCTGTTTACACAGGAATTCCATGAAAAAGACTTAACCTGAATGTAATTCTGGACTTGAATTATTATTGAATCTGATTCATATCCATATTGGGTTCGAACCATTATCACATCGTAGAACCACTATAGGGTGGTAAGCACCTTTGGAACCTCTGAGGTCCGAAATTCCGATAGCTCAAAACTGAAACGCTATAGAGCAGGGTGAATAAGGCATCAGGTCTGCAAAGCTGATCACATCGCTAGATCAGAGCGGGAGGAGTCTAGCATTGGGAGCATTGGAGTTGCGATTGTGATCTCTGATAACACTACGTGTTATCGCGTTGGAGAAAGGAGCTTGGAAGGGCCGATAATAAACTGTCGATAGTGTTAATCGTGTTAAACGCATTTCTTGAAATTAAAGCGCTGATAGTGTAATTCTTTTGAATTAACACTATAGTGGGTTAAAAGTGCTAATAGTGTATTTTTGTTCCTTTGGAACAAAAGTCCTTTGCCTGTGTATATTGCATTTTAAACACATTTTCACTTGTTTTAAAGCAAAAATAGCCTGTCTTTATCATTCCTATGGGATTATAATCCCGACAGAGGAAAACATGCCTATGATATGATTTGTGCCTGATAACAAGGGTTGGAGTGATTAGAGGAAAACCTCATGAAGTAGTCAGGCTAATAATAGATGACTAATACACCCGTTGAAACAAAAGGAGAAATTCAGCCAAAGTTAGCAGAAATTATTTCAGGTTTCAACCGTTTCTCCATATTGCCTGCACCCGGGCCACCATTAGTGATATCAGAGCAACCAGTTGGCACTGAATTGAATCTCAGAAGTAAGAGAAGGAAAGGTAATATGGCTTTCAAAGTTGGAAGAGGATGAGGATGTGGTGGAAGATCACAGCCTGTTGCAAATTCTGAAGTGATGGAAGCTGTGCAACAGATGCAAGCTAGATTGGATGCATTAAAAACAGGGAGAAATATAGATGATGGAGATGTTAGTGAACCTAAGGTTGAAGATGTGGAGGAGGAAGCTGTAGCAGTTACTCCTGAGATGAGATTCTTCTAGTCAGTGCGGAGATCCACAGCTAGGCCAAACACTGAGGTTTCAATATATGAAGGAGCACTGAATCTAAAAGAATTAATAGACTGGATTAATGGCATGAAGAAATTCTTCAACTATGAAGAAACATAAGATGAAAATAAAGTAAATTTTGTTGTCACCAAGTTAAAATGCCATGCAGCACTTTGGTGGGATGGTGTGCAGGTAGAAAGGAAGAGACTGGGCAAGCAACCTATCAAGAATTGGAGCAGAATGGTAGCAAAGCTAAGGGGTAAGTTCCCACCAAGTAATTATCAGCAAACTTTGTTTAGACAGATGCAAAATATTAGACAGAGATCTATGACAGTGAAATAATACACAGAGGAATTCTATAAGGTAAGCATAAGAGTTGGAGAAACTCAGGATACAGATGAGAAGGTGGCTAGATATGTGAATGGTCTTAGGATGGACATTCAAGATGAGATAAGTATATTGTCTCCTAAAATAGTAGAATAAGCTTATCAGGTGGCACTGAAAGCTAAAGAAAAACTCGTGAGGAAGTAGTCTGCCAGAGAGAGAGGTACTTTTCGAGGAAGGGGAAGTCAAGGTGGTAGAGGAAGATCTACAACACCTAAAGATGGAGGTAACAATAGCTCAACCCTGCATACAGCCATAGGAGGTGATGCAAGAGGCAGAGGGAGTTTTTCTAGAGGAAGGGGAGGCAGAGGAAGAGGAAGATAAATAAGATGTTACAGATGTAACAAGTTGGGACACAAAGCTTTTGAGTGCCCAGAGAATGCAGGAACAAGCCAGAGGAATACAATTGTTGCTCTAGTCGAAGGAGAAGCACCAACAGCAGTAGTGGTAGAAGAAGAAAATATACCAGAGAGAGGAGAATCTTTGGTAATCAGTAAATTCATGCTCAAGCCAACCAAGGAGATCATTGAAGCATCACAAAGAAATACTTTATTCAGGACAGTGTGTAAAGTTCAAGGGAAATGTTGTCAGATGATCATTGATAGTGGCAGCACTGATAATTTGGTCTCTATAGAAGTAGTAGAGAAATTGAAGCTAAAGACGATGAAACATACAACACCTTACAAGGTGTCATGGTTACAAAAGAGACATCAACTGTTAGTGAATGAACAGTGTGAAGTGGAGTTTTAGTTGGGCAAGTATAAATATAAAATTATATGTGATGTGATGCCAATGGATGTGTGTCACTTATTGCTTGGAAGGCCTTGGCAATATGACAGAGGAGCTATGCATGATGGAAAAAGAAAAACCTACAAGTTTAGAAAGGATGGTGTCAATCA
Organism: Pinus taeda; assembly: GCA_000404065.3. Lineage (NCBI taxonomy): Eukaryota > Viridiplantae > Streptophyta > Pinopsida > Pinales > Pinaceae > Pinus > Pinus taeda. The sequence continues at coordinate 293,245 of APFE030030571.1, read as the reverse complement.
TACGTTGTTGCCTCTACAAGAAGAAGATGTGTCAGGAAAGAAGACTCATCCAAAAAATCTGTTACTAGGAGGAAAAGAATACTTGAAGCAGATTGAAGAGAATGAGGTAAATTTTGCTGTAATTTGCAGGCCCAAGGTAATAATGACTTTTACTATAGTTTCTGATTTACCCATTGAAATTCAAGAAATGTTGGGGAACTATTGTGATATTATTGTTGATGATTTGCCTAATGAGTTACCACCCATTAGAAGAATTAGCCATCATATAGATTTGATTCCTGGAGCAAGTATATCTAACAAAGCAGCTTATGAAATGACTCCTACAGAAAATGAAGAAGTTAGGAAGTAGGTGCAAGAATTGCTTGACAAAGGGCTGATCAGAGAAAGCTTGAGTCCTTGTGTAGTACCAACAGTGTTGATTCCAAAGAAATATGGAGGCTAGAGAATATGTACAGATTCAAGAGCCATCAATAAAATCACAATTAGGTATATATTTCCTTTACCTAGAATTGAAGATTTAATGGATTGTTTGAGTGGAGCAAAGTATTTTTTCAAAACTAGATCTTAAGAGTGGGTATCATCAGATAAGGATAAGAGAAGGGGATGAGTGGAAAACTTCCTTTAAGACAAATGAGGGATTGTATGAGTGGAGAGCAAAGCCTTTTGGGCTGTCAAATGTACCAAGTACATTTATGAGACTCATGAATGAAGTTCTTAAAGAGTTTATTGCTAAATTTGTAATAGTATATCTGGATGATACATTAGTTTACAATAGGTCTAAGGAGGAGCACACGAGACATTGGAATTATGTCTTACAAGGGCTACAATAAGAGAAATTATTGCCAATTTTGAAGAAGTGTGCATTCATGAAAGAGGAGCTAGTGTACTTGGGTTTTGTTATTTCTGCTAAAGGGCTGAAGATGGATCTAGAAAAGATCAAGGCAATCATGGAGTGGCCTTCACCTAAAAGTTTCTTTGAGGTAAGAAGTTTTCATGGTCTTGCTAGATTTTATAGAAAATTCACTAAGAATTTTAGTAAGACCAATGCACCTATTATTGAGACCATAAAGAAAGATAAAAAACCATTTAGATAGACTGCTGAAGCAGAAAAGAATTTTCAACTGTTAAAGAAGAAAATCACTAAAAAGCCTATTTTGGTTCTACCTGATTTTAGTAAGCCTTTTCAAGTGATGTGTGATGCCAATGGAGAAGCTATTGGAGGTGTATTAAGTCAAGAAGACAAACCTATAGCTTATTTTAGTGAAAAGTTGAATGATTCAAAGAAGAAGTATTCTTCTTATGATAAGGAGTTCTATGTAGTTGTGTAGTCATTAAATAAATGGAGGCATTATCTAGTGTCAAAAGAATTTATCCTTTATTCAGATAACCATGCACTACAGTATATTATGCAGCAACCAAAGCTTAGCCATAAACATGCTAAATGGATAGAGTATCTTCAAGGTTTCAATTTTGTTTTGAAACGTATAAATGGACAATAAATAAAGTTGTAGATGCCTTAAGTAGGAGAAATATAGTACTTCAATAGAGTCAAATTAAAGTGTTAGGATTTGATTTTATTAAATAATTATATCAGATAGATTCAGATTTTAAGGAGGCATTTGAAACTTGTAAGAATCCTATTTTGACGGATAGGAGTAAATGGTGGGATTATTTCTTACAAGATGGAAAGTTGTTTAAGAGAAATCATTTGTGCATACCAAACTGTTCAATGAGGGAGAATTTAATCAAATAAAAACATAGTGGAGGACTTGCAGGACATTTTGGCATAGAGAAGAATTTTGAATAGTTGAACATGTTTTATTTCTAGCCAAAAATGACATCTGATGTGGAGAAGTATGTGAAAACTTGTAAAATCTATCAATATGCAAAGGGAAGAAGCCAAAACACAAGTTTGTATGTTCCATTACCAATTCCAAGTAGGTCTTGGGATATGGTAAGTATGGATTTTTTTTTGGGCTTACCAAAGACTCAAAGAGGTAATGATTCAATTTTTGTTGTAGTGGACAGATTTTAAAAAATGGCACACTTTATTCCATGTTATAAAACTAGTGATGCTTCTCACATTTCTAATTTGTTTTTTAAGGAGGTTGTAAGATTGCACAGGTTGCCTAAGAGTATTGTCTCGGACAGGGATTGCAAATTTGTTGGAAATTTCTAGAGGACATTATGGAAGAAGCTGGGAACTAAGCTAAGTTTCAACTCTTCCTATCATCCATAAAATGATGGACAAACTGAAGTTGTGAATAGGAGTTTGGGTAATCTTTTAAGGAGTCTTACTGCAAAACATCCAAAACAGTGGGATCAAGTGTTAGCACAAGATGAATATGCATATAATGACTCACCTCACAGGAGTATAGGATAGATTCCATTCCATATAGTTTATGGAATGCATCCAAGAGGAATATCTGAGCTGAGAAACTTGGGAAAAGAAGAGATGAGAAGTGCAAAGGGAGAAGATTTTGCTTCAGAAATGCAAACAATACATGAACAAGTGAAACAACAGCTGTGGGATAGTAACATCAAATACAAGACCAGAGAAGACATAAGAAGAAGAGAGGTGAACTTTGAAGTTGGAGATTTGGTATTGGCACACCTCAGAAAAGAAAGATTTCCAAAGAGGGAGTATAACAAATTGAAGTTCAAGAAAATTGGACCATGTAGAGTGTTAAGAAACTTTTCTGCAAATGCATATGAGATTGAATTACCCCCTGATGTTGGAATATCTTGAATTTTTAATGTTGCAAGCCTATACAAGTATGAAGGTGAAACTACAGATGATACAACACAAGATCAAGAGACACAAGAGATTGACTGGGTAAAATAGTTACCCACAATAAAGGAATTGCAACCAGAAAGAATGCTAGACAAGAAAGTGTTTAAGAAAACAAGGGGACAAGAGTACTTCCATTATTTGGTAAAATGGAAGGATATGCCAACCGCTGAAGCTAATTTGGTTACAGAAAACATGCTATAGAAATTGGGCAGTTCTGTAGATGAGCTCATGGACGGGAGCCCATGAATAATTTTTTCCTCAAGAGTCTGATGCAGGAGCATGTGACTTGGAGGGAAAAACCTTCAAATTTATTCCAAAAATCCAAAAAAAATCTACAGGCAAAGGGGTGGGGTCCTTTAGCCATCAATTTCCATGATTTTTTAGTTCAAGATAAGGATAGATTTAAGAATTAAAATCATGTTGTAATAATCACTTATGGATAATAGATAATAATCCTTATGGATAATTACTTAAATCACTTTACCATAATTGGCATGCTTTTGTAGGAGATAAAGACTGAGTAAGATTTATATATTATGTTTTAAAAGAGAAATAAGGGGACACTTTGAGAAGGTCGATCCCGGAGACATGGTCATCTAAAAAAAAAAACTCTCTTTGTGTATTTGAAGATATAGTTCTCTGTCAACTGGAATTTATATTATATATTTGTTTGAGGTTCTTTACTTTTGTCCTTGTTAATGGTGATACAGCTCAGTTCTTCCTATTTACATTTGTTTTAACTTGGATAATGTGTTTTTCCTTGATATTGGCATGCATTGTTCCTCTTACATGCATTGTTGAGTTTTGTGGCGGAAACTCTATTTACACAGGAATTCCATGAAAAAGACTTAACCTGAATGCAATTCTGGACTTGAATTATTATTGAATTTGGTTCATATCTATATCGGGTCCGAACCATTATCGCATCACAGAACCACTATAGGGTGGTAAGGACATTTGGAACCTCCGAGGTCCAAAAATCCGATAGCTCAGAACCAAAATGCTATAGAGCAGGGTGAATAAGGCGTCGGGTCTGCGAAGCTGATCACATCACTAGATTGGAGCGGGAGGAGTCTAGCATTGGGAGCATTGGAGTCGCGATTGCGATCTCTGAGAACACTACATGTTATTGCATTGGAGAAAGGAGCTTGGAAGGGCCGATACTAAACCGCTGATAATGTTAATCGTGTTAAACACATTTCTTGAAACTAAAGCACCGATAGTGTAATTCTTTTGAATTAACACTATAGTGGGTTAAAAGTGCCAATAGTGTATTTTTGTTCCCTTGGAACGAAAGCCCTTCGTCTGTGTATATTGCATTTTAAACGCATTTTCACTTGTTTTAAAGCAATGATAGTTTGTCTTTATAATTCCTATGGGATTATAATCCCGACATAGGAAAAGAGGCCTATGATATGATTTGTGCCTGATAATAAGGGTTGGGATGATTAGAGGAAAAATTCATGAAGCAGTTAGGCTAATAATAGATTACTGATACACCTGTTGAAGCAGAAGGAGAAATTCAACCAGAGTTAGTAGAAATTATTTTAGGATTCAACGTTTTTCCACATTGCCTACACTCAGGACACCATGGGGTCATGTTTTCTGCTTTCTCATTTTTACCCACACTCCTCTTCTGAGCCGACTACAGTTTTTCAACACTCTTATTTTTAGTCAACTTCTTTGCACTTTTCTTTTGAGTCAACTTCTCTATGTTCCACCCTCGAAAATCCTCCAAGAATTCCTCCCAAGTCACACTTCTAGCTTCCAGTTCCTTCTTGAGTAAGATTGTGATCAGCTTGTGGTGATATAATTTTCATACGACTTGACTGGATTTTCCTTTATGAACCCCCTTCACCATCGTTTCTAAACTTCTGAGAAAATAATATGAGAAATTGATGAGCTTACTGGACTCAAAGTGCACGAGTAGGTGTATGTCGTAGAGGAATGTTAATGAGTAGCGGCCTTCACAAGTAAGGAACTTCTGCAACACATACAAGAGATCCTCCCACTTCCCTATCATGGCATTTTACTGGAGGTCGTTCTTCTAGTCTACCTTTTGCTTCGGGTTGACCATGAACTGATGCCACAATTTCTTTTCTAACTTCTCCTTCTTGAACCATTTCTCCCCTACTGCTCACAACCCTATGGCCTGAGATATTGAATCTTCTATTGCTACAAATTCTAATGAACCGACCTTGGCTCAACTCCCATCGAAGGTCTGGGAAAATACTATTGCCATAGTTGAGTCAAACCCATCAAACTTCTATAGGAATGGGAGGAACCCAGATTCCTACAACATTGAAAGACTATTCCTATACTCAGTTATCTGTTCCATCTCTATGGATCGTGGCTCCATCCTTATAATTGCCATGTCTGTTCAAATTCACCCACTCTCTATTCAAAAATATAGCATAGCAAAAAAGAACTCAAATGGTGATCGAGCTACACACCCACCGTTAAATCAACCATTTCCCAAAGGGTCGTGCTTCATCATTAGAATTATGTGGATGTGAATGTGAATTGGTGCCAGTACAGGCATGCTATAATGATTGGAAGAGGTCGTGACTTAGACAATAATTTCACATAATGGTCGTGCAAGGTCGGACATTGGGTGAGGCTATTATTATCAAGTGATGAGTTTTCAAGGGAAGGTAAGTATTGAATTCTGAGAGAATCTTACTGCTCCACATTTACTCCATGATTTCACATCAAGTGTACTTTAGTACTCATTAAAGAGATAATATTTTATAACCTAAAATATCCTTGCACTTAAATGAATTCTCCCTAATCTAGTAAATGATGAAACAAAGCATTAATCATAATATAAACCGAATGTCATGATCTGCTGGTGGCACGATGTTCTACTTATACAAAGGTTTCATGAAACAAACGATAAGCTTCAATACACATTTATTTTGCATCGGGTATTCTTGCACCATAAAATGTGTTTTTGAATTGGGCATGCTTAGCAATGAGGATTCCTGCACTAAATCATGCTTCTACTTTGAATGTGCCTTCATCAATCATGCCTACACTAAGCGTGGTTTCACTTTAGACATGCTTGCACTACCCATGCCTACACTGAATCTTCTTGCAATTTTAACACGCATTCCTACACCAAGGATATTTGTAGTGTACTAGGAGCCAAAAGAGATATCTGATAGAATACAATTCATAGAATTGATTAAAACAAGATTTGTTTGAATATACAAAGGAGATTTTAGTCACCATTTCTTGGTGTTAACATATGCCTTTTGATCTGATTCGTTGGTTCACATTAGATCCTGTAATAAATCCACAAGGGAAAAAAGAAGTGGGAAAAGGGTAAATTTTTAGAATGGGAAGGAAATTATGACAGGGAATTCAACAGAAACCACCATGAGGGATAAATTGAAGGGGGTTTTGGGGAAAATTTTCAAGGGAAAAAAGGGAAATATGAAATTGGATAAGGAAATTTCTTTGAAGAAAGGGATGGTAAATGTCTGGGATAAAAAGAAGAAAATAAGGGGATTTCTTTTGAAAATGGGAATAGAAGTAAGGCATAATTTCACCTGATATATGCATGCATAATGTTGATCCATGCATGCATAATGTGGGAATTGAGTGTTTCCTGAAATAAAAATTTTCATGCCAACTATCCCAAACATGGATAAGGGCCTTGTTCCTGTACTTGAACTTGCTTCTGCTTGGTGATAGTTAACACATTTAAAGATCAAGAAAAATTCTCATTTTATTAGAACTAATCTTCCTACCAACAAGCTGGTTTTCAAGTTGATCTTTCTACAATCATGTCAGTAGAATTGATTTTCACAATCATAGGAAAAAATCTTTTTCTTTTTCTTTTTAATTATATATATATATATATTATATTTTCCTTAAATTTCATTTCAAGAGAGAAGAAATCATATCATAATAGGCTAGCATAGCCACCTACCAACTAAAGTTCAGACTGCTGTTGCACTTGCTGCATGAAGTCTTCCTTTGTGATGGGTTGAAAATATACCTTAAGCCTATGCCCATTCACAAGGAAAACTGAATCTCGCCCATCAATGGTTTTGACTTCTAGAGCCCCATTGTCGAAGACTTGAATTACTTCATACATTCCCATCCAACGAGTATGGAACTTCCCTTTAAAATGTTCAAATATTGAATCATAAAGAAGTACCCAATCAACTGGTTGGAACTTCTTTTTCCTGATAAACGTTTCATGCCATTTCTTGCATTGTTACTACACCAAATTATTCTGTTCAACAACATCCCTTTGAAATTCATCCCATTCGTTTAGCTACAAAAGATGTTGTTGTTATGCTTCCGAGATATCTAGACCCAACTGAATTGTAGTCCTGAAAGTATTTATCTAAAATTCAATCGGAAAAAGGACTTGCTTTCCATATGCCAGCTCATATGGTGTATGCCCGTGTTGTTCCTCCAAGTGGTTCAATAAGCCCACAAGGCTTCAGGAAACCAACTAGCCCAATCATTCTTGTGCACATTTACTATTTTGGTGAGGATGGATTCGATCACCTTATTGGTGGATTACACTTGGCCATTTGCTTGCAAGTGGTATGGTGTAGATTTCTTGCACCGAATCTTATATTGATTCATGACTTCCTCTACCAAATTAGAAACAAACTGTGGTCCATTGTTAGAAAAAATTTCTCTAGGAACATCAAACCTAGTAAAAATTTCATCAAAAAAAAAATTGACAACAACATTTTCAGTGGCAAAAGAAACAGCTTTAGCCTCTACCCATTTAGTAACAAAATCAGTATAAACCAAGATATGCCTTTTATCTAAAGATGTACGATTTATGGGTCCTACAAAATCAATAGCCCATTTTTCAAAAGGCTCAATCATGAATTGAGGACATAAAGGGATTTCATTGGCTTGAACAGGCTGACCCATTCATTGACAACTATCACAACGCCTAACATATTGTTTGACATCTTGTTTCTGGGAAAACTAGTGTCTTTTCGATCTGCTAGTCCCACTAAGATTGGCAGCTATCTTAAAAAGAAACAATCAAAGCAATTTGCGATTTCCTCTATGTATGATAGATAAGAGAGAAGAAAAGGACCAACTTGGATCTTTTGCTTGACTCCTTGCCTGATTTCTCTCTCCCTTGATAGAGCTTGCAACTCCTCTCCTACTTGTCCCACCTAGAGAATATCTGTAGAAACAAAGTAAGAGAACACCATCAAAGCATCTCGATCTATTATATCATAAACAATGCAGAATCAGAAATACATTGAACATACAATGGCATTTACAAATAACAAGATTCACAAGTACATGATTGTATGGAGGAAAACACAAAGAACTTTTTTAAAATAGAAGGGAGAATTACAACCCAGTTGTCTAATCCAGCATCATCCTCCCAGCATCAAAGCCCTCTTCACCTCATGAAAAGCAAGATCACCCAACAATACAATGCTCTTTCTCAAAGATAAACTAACAACACTTCCTTACAAATTACAAAATTCCAGCCTCTAGATCTCTCAGATGTGGGATCCATTTGTAGATGTTTACAAATGTGTGAGTCATCTTTGGGTTTTTGATTAGTGTCATTCTACTTGTAGTTCTTAGTTCCACTTACAGATTTCTTGGATCTCTTACTCATCCCTAGGTGAATTCAAAGAGACAAGTGTCCTAGGAGAAGTTTCTAGAAGATTCCATGAGCATCCACCTAGCAAACCATCTCAAAAATTTGTCCATTCTTTCTCATCACTCCCTACAGAAGGCCTCTTCAGTATGCATCGCACTTGGCTAGTGTAGGAGTCAGTATGCATCTTACCCTAACAGTGGAGCAGTCAGTATGGTCTAGTTTTGGCCAGTTTTGAGTGTCTTTTTAGGTGGAATTTTTGGGGAATGGTGTAATCAGTTGACTATGATCCTTTAGGGTATGAAACAACACTTTTAGGGGTTAAAGAGCTGTTGGTTTATAGACATATAAGATTGGGGTTGCATTACCCAAATATGTCTATAACATTTGCCCCCTAAAGCATGAAGTCGTAAATCTTTTGATGTTGGGTGAAATGCTTTATCATGAAGTTGTGAGGTAGTCGAACTAGAAGGTGACCTATATAAGATGCAATAAAATACATCATCGTCATATTATTTTCATGATCTAGCTAAGGTAGGCATTCCCATGCTCAACTTTATAAATTCATTTTCATGTACATAGGACAAATAATCGTCTGTAGTTGCAGACTGGTGATTCTTTATATGTAGAGTCATCATCCCTTAGCTTGGATGATCATCTACGCAGCTTCTGTGTACATTTGATGTCTTTATATTCCTGAATGTATCGTAGCCCGGATGGATGAAACTAGATCCGAGGTCTTCAAACTCATTCAATCTTCGCCTGATGTACAAGTCGATCCATGTGAAAAGATATTCTAAAGTCAAACATGGAAAGACATCGCCTGATTACCAGCCAATGATGCAAGCTATTAATAGGCACGAGAGGAATCATCGATAATGATAATGACCATCAAGGTACTACAATAAAATTCATATGGTGTGAATATATGATCCGATGTCGAACACCACACAAAATCTTTCGGTCGAAGGCCATTGATGCAAACCTGTCACCAAAAGTGAGAAACTTTCCATTGAGGCATGCAAGCTTCAAAGTACTGAAAGGGTTGTTTCTAAGTCAAATTCTTGGATAATGAGCTGATGTCGGCAAGAAGTGACACATTGTAGGAGGGACTTAATGTATCCCACATCTACGACATCAAACGATGCAAATTATTTTCTAGAGGTGAAAACGATCTGATGATACAAGGTTTAGGAATGGCGGTCATGAAAAATGGAGGGTGAAGGTATTGCAGTGGATGAGGCATTAACTAGATGGAAAATTATTTGAATGAATTCTCTTGAACATATTGGCGACACTGAAATGGATTGGTAGTGTTAACCCCAAAAGATGGATGGTATGGAGGACCAATGGTGATATGACCAGTGAACAGAATAACCCAACCCGACTCAATCATGGTGATGGAGTGAAAGTGTCATGTTCAAGAGCGACTTGCTACCAATAAAATTCTTCAAATTTTCTTCCCCTTTTTTCCCATTCATTGCTAACCATTACCTCTTTATTTTTGTCAAGCTTGAGGAGGATAACATATCCTTGTTCTATAACTTTCTCTTCGGGGAAACTTGTTGCTATTTTTTAGCGAGCCTAGTGACAGTGAAACTCGTTCTTATCTAGATGGACACGTTTGTCGCTATTGTTTTAATGAGTTTAATGACAATGAAAACTCAGTCCTTTTCATGTTTAGAGAGCTTGAAAAGGGACGAAAAGGAAACTCCAATAGTTCTTTTTCGTAGCATAATCCCTTGAGTCTGAAAAAGATTAAAATAATACAAAAGGGATGACTTTTCTGATCACTTTAGCGAGCCGAAAAAGACAAGCACTTGATATTTTTTGTGGGATAATCCCTCAAGTCCAAAAAGATTAAAATACAACAGGGATGGCACTTCCAATCACTTTCACGAGCTGGAGAGGCCAATTGCTTGACAATATTTTCATATTTAGTGAGTCTGAAAAGAGTTTAAAGTAGACTCATTTTTTGAGGAACGAGTGGAATTTAGGGTAGCAACTGGTTCTAGGTAATCTTAGAACTTCTCAAAACATGGTGATGTGAAGAGGGTGGCTAACAGGACCACTCATCGCAGCTGTTCCTCAAAATGGTAAACAATCAAGTGGAAGTGTATGATCGGCCAAATGGATGGAGGTGATGGAAGGAACACAACCAAGGTTTGAAAGGTAGATAAAATGGAAATCACAAAGGTTATTTACCAAAGGTGGGTTCATTTTTTAATGAGATTGAACTCTGGGGGAACATATGCTCAGTAGCGGGTTTATTTTTTAACAAGCTTGAACCTTGCAGAAACATTGCTGATTTGGCAGGTTTATTTTTTAACGAGCTAGAACCTTGTAGAAACATTGCTCATTACAGTAGTCAAATATCTTCAATTCACCGTCTAACACTATAGATTCTTTCATCATCATTCAACTTGCTTAATTACTCCATCAAATTGATTAGAAATACATATATATGCCCGAAAAAATGAATTAAAACTAAGATTTTACTTGAAGTACGTGAATAGTGACAGAAAAAGTATTTTACCTCTCATTTTTATCATTTCATTTCAAATTTGGGATTTTGGAGCTCTGGAGTGGTTTCCCCCCTCAAATTTCATTAGCTGGTTTTGTGAGATCCGGTGGACTATTCTCTGTACCATCAGGACCAAGTAGGAGCTAACCCTGAGCTCTTCATTTTCATTCCATCATTTTCTGATTTTGAGCAAGTTTTTTCCTGCTTTTGGGCCCTTGGGGTTTGAAGAACTCGTTCTCTATCCATTGCACCTGGCCTACATTGAAAAGTGCAATACATATTGAGCTGGACACTGGCCAATCAGTATGCATCTCACCTTGCTCAAAGGCAGGGTGGCAGAAGGGAGTCTTTGCACAGTGATTTTTCATGAAAATTTTGCCTGTTTTTGCTCAAATATGAATCCTAATTCATCTTTTGTCTGTGTCTCAGATGTTTGCTAGATCAAGATGGTCATCACATGGCATGAGCACGAACATGAAGAAGAGGACATGATTGCCTTACATGATCAGGGCACAGTTACTGCATTACGAAACTGTGGCTTGCTCAAATTTTTCCGTATATCTAACATGAGGCAACAAATCAGTTTGTTGTAGTATTTTCTCGATGCTTGGGATCCAATCAACCAAGTATTCTAGATTGGAGGAAAATCTATTCCACTGACAGTTGAGGATATCTACTTTTTGACAGGGTTATCGAGGCGTGGTACCCCTATTTCACTATTAGGATCCACCCATGGAGGCGAATCTGTGAGATATTATATCCGTCAGTTTTGTAGAGATGGATCTCACCCTAGCAGAGATGGCAAGATCAATATCTGATATGTCATTGATCGGCCCTTGAGGACCATTTTATTTACCTTTGCTAGATTGGCTAGAAGTGTAGCTCTTCATTTGGTAAACAGGTCTTACATGCAGTATGCCCTGGAATGCCTAGAACCAAAGGTGTTCAACTGGAATGAGGTGATACTTCCGGTCATAAAAGAACAACTCTCCAAGGTAAAGAATGGAAGATCAAAGAATTTTGGCTACAGTTCATTATTGACTACTTTTGCCTTGGAGAGGATTCCACTGATGTAGCCTCAGTACATTTCACTAGGATTGCCAGCACCAAGGGAACCACGGATGCAAAGATGGGTTGATCTCATGGACAGACATGTTGGTCAGTCACAGATTTCTTTCTCTGATGCCTTCTTTGAGTGGTTTGACCATCAAGAGATGGTCTTTGCAAAGTATCCATACGTTGGGATGGATTTCCGAGGTGACCTAGATTTGGCGTTACTAGTTGGTGAGCAGTGGAGTGTTATGGGTAAAATGATTTGACCATATCTTTGTTTATTAGTTTTATAATGTTTTTGTGTTTTTTAAAAGTTATCAAGATTAATAAAACTCATATACTTGTGCAGATATTGGGCCAGTGTGACCAGCGGCACGCCCAAGGGCGACAGCTGACATTCTAGCAGGAGAGGATGTAGGGAGGGCCATCCTTTGTGATCTCGACATAGTGGAGACCCTGGTTGTGTTTCAGGATCAGATCGAGGGTCTCACTCATGGTATTTAGGATGTGGGGACCAACGAGTTACCTCTGAGGTTACAATGCCATACCACTGGTGTGCTGAGTTGATGGACTAGGCTCTTGCATATGATCGCATATGCGATGACATGTTATCACCAACACCATTAGTCTAGGGTGTTTTTCTGCATTCATTTTTGAGTTTCTTGGTCATATGACTGGTTTTTTCTTAGACACAAAACATTTTGTAAGAACTATAAACAGTTATATATTTTTTATTTTTGAAGTTTTATTTTGGTTATGTGATCCTGAAGCAAATGTTAATGTGAAATTCTTTTCTTTACAAATGTTGCAAATGTCTATCTAACACATAATTTGCTAATGAATCAGTTAATGTGTTTAAGTTTCTAGAAATGTGTTTATATTGAATGGAATCAAACTATCTTTCCAAAATCCTAACTCTTAGGAACATACGATAGATAGTTGGGTTCCGAACGAATAGATGCCAGTAAGTTGTGGAATGACGAGTTGTGAGTCTAGCCTGAAAACAAGTCGGCGTATGCCATACGAAATGGCATCAAAGAGAAGCTCAATAAATGTGCTATACTCAGCGATGTTGTTTGTTTATCGACCAATACATATCCCCCTTAAACTCACAAACTTGCCACTTGGAGCAAAATAGCCCAAGCTATAGAAGATAGGTTTCGCGTACTACGACTAGCTCCAACGGTGTACCCAAAGAATGATTCCAAAAAGTCTGACATCTGTAACAAATGCGAAGTGGATTACCTAACCAAAATGACCACTTTAACAAAAATGTAACAAAACATATATACTAAGATATTACTACACTTAATCAAGCATAGTAACGCTTAAGATACAACCCATTTTGGGGCTACGACAGTGGAATCCCATCATAATCCACTAGCTCGAAGGCTCTTTTTGTCAATACTCATTTAACAATGTAGGGGGCCATCCATAATGGTTCAAACTTACCTGCTCCCAATTTATCAGTGTCCTACACTCTTCACGTCATCATGTTTTGAGAAGTTCCAAGATTACCCGAAACCAATTGCTACCCTAAACATCACTCGTCCCTCAAAAAATGAGTCTATTCTAAACTCTTTTCAGACTCGGTAAATATGAAATTATTGTTGAGAAATTGGTCTCTCCAGCTCGCTAAAGTGATTGGAAGTGCCATCACTCCTGTATTTTCATGTTTTTCAACCTGAGGGATTATCCCACAAAAAAGATTGAGTGCTTGTTTTTTTTTGCTCGCTAAAGTGATCAGAAAAGTCATCCCTTTTGTATTATTTTAATCTTTTTTGGACTCAAGGAATTATGCTATGAAAAATAAATGTTGGAGTTTCCTTTTCGTCCCTTTTCAAACTCTCTAAACATGAAAAGGACCGAATTGTCTTTGTCATTAAACTTGTTAAAACAATAGCGACAAACTTGTCCATCTAGACAAACAAGTTTCACTGTCGCTAGGCTTGCTAAAACATAGTGACAGGTTTGCCCGAAGGGCAAATTATAGAACGAGCATATGTTTTCCTCCTCAAGCTTGACAAAAATAAAGAGGTATTGGTTAGCAATGACTGGGGAAAAAGGGGAAGAAAACTTGAAGAATTTTATTGGTAGGAGGTTGCTCTTGAACATGACACTTTCACTCCATCACCATGATTGAGTCGGGTTGGGTTATTTCGTTCACTAGTCATATCACCATGGGTCCTCCATACCATCGATCTTTTGGGTTTAATGCTACCAATCCATTTCAGTGTTGCCAATATGTTCAATATAAGTCATTCAGAGAATTCGCCATTCAATTAATGCCTCATCCACTGCAATACCTTCACCCTCCATTTTTCATGACCGCCATTCCTGAACCTTGTATCATCAAATCGTTTTCACCTCTAGAAAATTATTTGCGTCATTTCGTGTCATAGATGTGGGATACATTAAGGCACTCCTATGACGGGTCACTTCTTGTCGACATCAGCTCATTATCCAAGAAGTTGACTTAGAAACAACCCTTTCAGTACTTTGAAGCTTGCATGCCTCAATGGCAAGTTTCTCACTTCTAGCGACAGGTTTGCATCAATGGCCTTCGACCAAAATATTTTGCGTAGTGTTCGACATCAAATAATATATTCAGACCACTTGAATTATACTGTAGTACCTTGAGGGTCATTATCATTATCGGTGATTCCTCTCGTGCCTGTTAATAGCTTGCATCATTGGATGGTAATCAGGCAATGTCTTTCCATGTTCGACTTCAGAATATCTTTTCACAAGGATCGACTTGTACAACAGGCGAAGATTGAATGAGTTTGAAGACCCCAGATCTAGTTTCATCCATTCGAGTTGCGATATATTCAGGAATATAAAGACATCAAATGTACACAGAAGTTGCATAGATGATCATCCAAGCTAAGGGATGATGACTTTACATATAAAGAATCACCAGTCTGCAACTGCAGACAATTATCTATCCTATGTACATGAAAATGAATTTATAAAGCTGAGCATGGGGATGCTAGCCTAAGATAGATCATGAAAATAACATGATGATGATGTATTGTATTGTATCTTATACAGGTCACCTTCCAGTTCGAATACCTTGGATCCCCATGATAAAGAATTTCACCCAACATCAAAAGATTTACGACTTCATGGTTTAGGGGGCAACTGTTATAGACATATTTGGGTGTTGCAACCCCAATCTTATATGTTGATAAACCAAGGGCTCTTTAACCCCTAAAAGTGTTGTTTCATACCCTAAAGGATCATAGTCAACTGATTACATCATTCCCCAGATGTTCCACCTAAAAAACCACTTATAATTTTCCAAAACGAGACCATACTGACTGCTCCACTGTCAGGGTGCGATGCATAATGACTCCTACACTAGCTAGGTGTGATGCATATTGAAGAGGCCGTCTGTGGGGTGTGATGAGCGAGAATGGACAAATGTCTGAGACAGTTTGCTAAGTGGATGCTAATTGGAATCTTCTAGAAACTTCTCCTAGGACACTTGCCTCTCTGAATTCACCCAGGGATGAGTAAGAGATCCAAGAAATATCCAAGTGGAACTAAGAACTACAAGTGGAATGACACTAATAAAAAACATAGAGATGGCTCACACCTTTGGAAACATCTATAAATAGATCCCTCATCTGAGAGATCTGGAGGCTTGAATTTTGTAAAGGAAGGAGGCTTCGGTAATGAGATACTGATCATAAGCAGCAAAACAACTGAATAGAACTTAAAACAATGAAAAAGACCCAAATTTCAAGGAGATAAACATGATTTATCATTCATCACACCTGTGCTTCACAGAAATAAGGATGCATCTCACCTGCTACACTCGGGAGGTGCGATGCATACTAGCTTCTAGTTATAGATAGTGCGATGGGCCAGGGAGCACAACTGAGGTGGATTTTGGCTCAAATTTGTAACTAAATTTAGTGAGTTAAGCTGAGCTACTATGAACAGTAAAGAAAAAATTACAAGGGTATGATATTAAGAGGTTATTGAGCTACCAACAGGGCATCTAGAAAGCTTGTAATTTAGATGTTCAGTTCATAAACTAAACTGGAGATTAACTGAAGCAGCATTCATCTACTTTGCAATTGCAGAGTGTTACACAGTATTTTTCCACCGTCCCTATTACCCCTTCCCCCATACATTAGAGGACCTATTCTAGGACCCGTGAGAAGTGACATAACCTGAAAATACCTGTATTGTATCCCCTTGAGTATGTACTCCGTATGCCCTGAAGACACCTTTTGCAAAATACCCATAAATGTAGCCCTTTTTCCATTGGTGTTGTTCCACAGTGTATCACTCACGCCAATGGGGGAAATCATCCAAAGAGGGCGTGCCAGCTGGCGCTTTGTGTCAGAGTCGCACTAGCACCAACCCAGTTGGGTAAAGTTTTTAACAAACAAGCTTCCGAAGGTTCCTTCTAACCTATCCATGAACTGATTCCAGTTTGCGTTAGTTCAGTTGGGCTTCGTATCTCCCAAAGAGGGAAGTAGTTCTCCACCTCTCATGGAAGCTTCCTAATGATAATAAAAATCCCATCAATCTGGTGGGTGGTCTTATGTACTCCTCCTACCTCTATATAAGCTTGTTCTTTTCCCTTTGACCAGCTAGTTAGTAATTCTACTTTTCAAGCTCCCAAATCCAAGTCCCAAAGTCTAAGAATTGCTAAGCTCATGTTACAAGAGGCCTTGTTCATCCCCAGCGGAGTCGCCAAATTGTTGTACAGGTAAATCCCCTTTGCGGATAGAGGCGATCCCACTAGCCTAAATGGGGTCTAACAACAATCAAACAACGCTAACACGCAGGTTCCTAATTGCAAAGTAAAGGCCAATGATGAGAGCCTACCTTGAATCCAATGCTAGTATTCATAGGAGAGTCGTCACTCCCATTCTTTCACTTCAGCTGGTCACAATCCTCATGATCTTCGTGAATAGACACCTGCACATGCAAAGAAAAAGACAAATAAAGGCATAAAATCCAAGAAATGCAACTATGTATCAGTCAGAAAGGATACAACTCAAACATCATTATAAAGACACATGAGTGGAACCATAATGATAGTCATCTATTATTATTGATAAACAAAAGAGAATACAACCAAGTTCTGACGTCAAATCCTCCTTTGGTTGGGTGATCAGCAACACATGCCTTGCAAAGCTTGTAGGGGATAGGGAACAAGCCTTTTTTAGATAAAGCCCATTTCGAGGCTTATCCAGGGGATTTCCTTCATAATCAATAAGCTTGTAGGCTCCTTTTTGCAAAACTCTTTTCACAATGTAGGGCCTGTGCCACATAGGCTCGAATTTTCCTGCCCCCAGCTTATCGTTAGCTTGATCATAGAGCAGTACTAGGTCTCCCTCAATGAAAGAGTGGGGGTTAACAGTATTATCAAAGTGAGTTTTCACTCGCTTCTTCTGAGCTTTAATAGCTAAAGAGGCTAGATGACGAGTCTCGTCCAGCCAGTCTAAGTAAAGAAGATGCTCTTCTACTGTAGTATCAGGGAGCAATTCGACAGCTATTTTTAATGAAGGAATCTCACACTCAATAGGAAGGGTAGCCTCCAGTCTGTAAACTAACTGAAAGGGAGTGAAACCGGTGGCGTCCTTCATGGAGGTACGATAGGCCCACAAAGCAGAGAACAACATCAGATGCCAATTGGACTTATGCATGCCAACAGTTTGTTGAAGCATTGTGACCAAAACCTTGTTCACGGCTTCCACTTGACCATTTTCCTAAGGATAGTACGGGGTCGAACTATCATGCCTAAGGCCCAACTGGGTTGTTAACTCGGTCCTCATGTGATTATGAAAATGATTTCTGTGATAAGTGACGATGGCTTGGGGTACTCTGAACCGCGAAATAACATGGTTGAACAGAAACTGCGCCGCGGTGTGACCATCTTCGGACAATGTAGGCATCGCCTCGGCCCATTTCGTGAAATAATCAACAACAACGATGATGTACCCATGCCCCCAGCCGAGCGAGGGTTACAGGTCATATAATCGATGCCCCATTTGGCAAAAGGGCCGACGGTTACAACGGGGTGCAGTCGAGCAAGGGGTGCACGCATCTTCCGTTGGTAGATTTGGCACTCATGACATGAACGGACGGCAAGAATGCAATCCTTGAAAATGGAGGGCCAAAAGTAGCTAGCACGGAGGATTTTCTGTGCGGTGGCATATCCATACATGTGACCACCACATGCACCAGAGTGGCAGTCATTCAAAACTCTCTTTTCTTCTTCGAAAGTCAAGCACCAACGAAGAATAGAATCAACGCCGAGATGGTACAAGGTGTCTCCAACGATGCGATATGGTTGGGCTTGATGTCGGATCCGTCGGCGAGCATCCTTGGAGGTCTTAGGACGGAAGGAGGATGTCTGCAAGTAGACAATAATATCCCCGTACCAGGGATCGAGGGTGCTAATGAGGAAGAGAGTTTCGTCTGGAATGGAATCCTCTAACTGAGAGGAGGCAACAGTAGATGGCAAAGAACACAAAAGTTCAGCAAAGACAAGTGATTTCTTAGACTTGGCAACAGTAAATTACAAGTCAAACTCTTGGAGGATGACTATCCACTTCGAGTATTTACCCCCCAGCAACTAGCGTGACAGAATGTAAGTCATAGGGTTGCAATCAGAGATCACGGTCATGATACACAACAAGATGTAATGCCGAAAGCGTTGAACAGCGCAAACAGCGGCTAGGGCCAACTTCTCAACATAAGCATATCGAGATTCCGTGTCTAACAAATTGCAGCTAAGGTAATAAATAATGTGTTCAGTGTCATCATCGTCATCCTGAACCAGAACCATGCCGATGGTGGTATCAGCAGCGACCAGATACAACGTGTAATCATGATGATAATTCGGAGGCCGCAACAAAGGGGTGGAAACCAGAAGAGTTTTAAGATGTGCAAAAGACTCTTCAACTATGACATCCCATCGAAACGGGTGTCGCACTTGAGTAACCGCGTGAAACCTTTTTCCACCTCGGCATAATTCGGGATAAATCGTCGTAAGAAGTTTGCTTTGCCCTGCAAACTCTGCAATTTACGCAAAGAAGCAGGGGGAGGAGGATTCAAAATGGCTTCGACCTTAAGGGGATCCAAGCGGATGCCCTCTCGGGAGACGATAAACCCGAGAAGTCGACCAGATTCTACACAGAAGACACATTTATGCGGATTAAGTCGAATATTGTAGTGTCGACAGCGGAGAAAAATTTCGCGGAGATGCGATGGATGGTCTTGGCGCTTAGCTGAATGAGCGGGAAGGTCATCCAGATAAGGTTGTATGATGTGCTGGATATCATGAAAGGCGTAAGACATCACACG
Organism: Pinus taeda; assembly: GCA_000404065.3. Lineage (NCBI taxonomy): Eukaryota > Viridiplantae > Streptophyta > Pinopsida > Pinales > Pinaceae > Pinus > Pinus taeda. The sequence goes on along the minus strand of APFE030030571.1, from coordinate 273,934 downwards.
TTGAAAAGTGGCATCAGCATTCTTGAGACCGAAAGGGAGCTTTTTATATGCGAAAGTACCCCACGGACAGATAAAGGCTGTCTTGTGTTGATTGGAAGGCGCGATATTAATCTGGTTGTAACCAGAAAAGCCATCCATGAACGAATATATCTCACTCCCAGCACACTCATCAATGAGTTGGTCAATGAAAGGTGTGGGGTAGTTATCTTTCGGGCAGGCTCGGTTAATATCGTGATAATCGACACAGACATGAATAGTACCCTACTTTTTATCCACAGGGACAATGTTCGAGACCCAATCTGTGAGTGGGATAGGGTAAATGAAACCAGCTTTAAGAATTTTTTTGACTTCTACTTTGATTGTTGCAGCCTTGTGGGGGTGCACAGGGCGTAAACACTGACGAACAGGTTTAGCTCTTGGATACATAGGTATCTCATGCACTACGATATTTGGATCAATGTTGGGCATCTCTTCATACGACCATGAAAAGACGTCACGAAACTCGCGAAAAAGAGCTATATAGATTTGAATTTCCTCAGGAGTGCAAGTGACTCCTATGTAAATGTGCTCGACAATCCTTGGCTTGACAGAGATGTCGATAGGTTGGGTCTACGTAATGTTTCCCAAATTCCCTTCAGAAGATACTTGATAGACCTGAATAGGTGTCTGAAGAGGTTGTGAAGGGAGACATAGAGAAAACCACTCGAGACAAGCCATCATTTCCCGAAGGGTTGGGAGAAATGAGGAACAGTGATGAAGATTGAACCACAGAGGTTCCTCGAGAGACATGGTCTCTATGATGGCTTCGTCGGAAGGAATATTTCCTTTAATGGGTCCGAGGAGGCACATTCTTCAAGCTAAGGGGAATAGTCGTATGAGTCAAGAGCTCCGCTTAAAGAAGCAGATTCAGCAGGAGGAGCTGATACAACAGTGATTTCAATGTAGTTGAGCTCGGCGGGACTCAACGACATCTCCTCGCCCACGATTCTATTTGGTCGATTGGGGGGAAGGACCCAAGATTCAGAACAAACCTAAATCATACTGATGGAGGTGCGGTTTGGAGGTGGGAGCGAAAAACACCCATGAGGGCGGGATCTTTGAAGAGCCCGGCTCCCACACTCTCGAAAGGGATGGAGGTATTAGCGCTCAAATCTGCCTTAGGCTGAAATAAGGCAAGACTCAAGGCCACATCAAACCACGCTCAACCTCGTAGCTAGCCCTACGAGGACATGAGAGGGCCCTCTCTGGGTCAAACTCAGCAAAAGGTAATCAAGAAGTCTCGAGATGACTGAATTGATAACTGATTTTAGGCTAGGTATTAAGTACAAAGAGTTTAGGATTGATTTTTTATGATTTTTTTCAAATCAAGGGAAATGCAATTTTGGGTGCGGGGATGAGGCACAGTTTTTGCATAGGTCCACTTGGGGAAATATAGGCGATTGTTTTGATGCCTTAAAGTAGGTGAGATGGATAGATCAGACCAGTGAGGGGCTAAGGAGAGCAAGGGGTCTCAAGGATTCTCCTTAAACTGAAGAAAACATAGAATATTAAACAAATTTAAAGGCAGAGCATAGCAATTTCATGGATTCTACCGTAACACTTCATTTTCTTAATAAGATAAGATTCAATAGATAATGATGCACATACACAACTTACAAGTACTGAAAGAAACACACCATCAAGACATAAAGCCACATGGATCCAAAGTAGTGCTGCAAAACCCTGGTCTTCCTTTGCCAAAAATGCTGGTAAAATATGTACAATATAGTCTCAAAACTATCCCAAGAGTCCAACCTCTGCTACTGAATGAAAAATTACATATATAGACCAAGCCAAACCATTCCCTAACCTCTAGGGGTCGAGCTCCTCCTTCTAAGATCTGTTTCAACCAATTCTAAACTAAGCACTACAAACTAGGCAATCAAAACAACTTGCCTCTATAAGCTAGGAAACCAATTCATTCATTTATTTTTTGCCATTTTATGAATGAATCTTCTAGAATAGGTAAAAAGTGTCATATCAACATGAAATTATATTAATTAAATCAAAGAGGATGAAAAATCCCACCAAAAAGTCAAAACTAGTCAATGCTGCGTTTTCCTGAGGTGAAGGTGCAAAACTGGCAAATTTTCCCAACGCATAGCGCGCCTTTCAGGCCGCTTTTGAGGCACTTACCGGCATCCAAATGAGGCACATGTGGGCTTGTTGGAAAGGTCTGGATGTCTAATCTCCATCCTAAGTGGAATTTCTCAATTTGGTGGCCGTTTGCCCCTCCAAACTTGCAATCTCCCAAGACTTCATTCTGTGTGTCCAAAACGTGACAGAAGGTAATTTTTTGCTTGTTGTTTTGACCTTTTGGGGGCTCAAATATTCATGAAACTTATTGATAGTGGCTGAGAAAGTGTATTTTGTCATGAAAAATCCAAAAATGTTTAGTTTTCGTGAAATGGACCTCCCCAACTTAAGGGTAGTGCGCGGCGCGCTACGCGTTGAGGGCAAAAACCTGTTTTTGACAAAAAAAATCAAAATTGACCAAAATTGCTCCAAATTGTTTGAATTTTGAGCTGAGGGTGTATCATTGAGTTTCATTCTCCTTCAAGGTGGCTTCAGCCAAAATCTGAAGTGGATCGGGCCTTTTCCTCTGTTTTAGTGCCTTGGCCAATCGTCTCTTGATTACCTTCATTTTTGCTTTGCACACATGCATGCGGGCCCAATAATGATTTTTCATGTGGTGGAGCATATCTTTGTCCCTGTTTGCCTTGGCTATCAACTTTTCTAAATGAGTGTTCACCCGAATGAGCATAGATTCCCGATCGATAGGTGTCAAATCACCGGGTCTCCTATGGGCCAATTCCCGGTCTTCACGAATCTTCTGCTGCTCATAAAGCTCATGCTCATCTTCCAACTGTTTGTTGCACTGCTCTAAGTAGTTAATCACCCATTTTTCCATCTACAATTTCTTGTGCAGCGACTCATTCTCGGCCCTTTGCTCTTGGATGATCTCCTTGAGCTCTGAGGCAGGAGAGCTAGCATCAATATCAATGACATATGTGTCCTGACCTCTTGAAGGACCCTCATCAATCATGGGCCTCTTGCCCCTGTCCTGGACCTGTACCTGTGCTGAAGAATATGGCGAGACCCCTTCCACATGTTGTGGAGATAATACTCGCTGTGCCGATGAAGTCAACGAGACCCCTTTCACCTTGGGTGGAGATAGTACTCGTCGTGCAACTGCAAGTAAGGCTCTGGGGCCTTTCTGATATGTTACATATGCTGGAGCATCAACATGCTCGGTCTCATGAATGTCAAACTGCTATGTAGGCCATCCCTCATCATGAACAATCTCAGGAGGTGGGTGTGACACCGTGAAGAAGTCGTGAGAAATGAAATTCTCCCATGGAATACCTTGCTGTGCCAACTGATGCATCACTATGATCTCGATCAGTGCATAATGATATATACTTTTGAGTTGTTGTGAGGGGTGCTTCCTTTGCACTACGGGCACCATCTTTTCTATATTTCGGCACATGAAAAATGGAATGTTCATCATTCGTACCCGTGTAAAATGCATCACCAAATGGATATGGTACGAATATAAACGTGAAAATCTGCCCTCACAAATAAAATAGTGCATAATAAGCCTCATCAAGGGTGCATACTCCTCCCTTAGGAATCTGAAAGGAAAAACAATAGTAAGGTGCCTCATGCATCTGGGTTTGATGTATGGTTGATAATGAAGTTTGTCTAGTAGCTTGCGCTTGGTCCACTCTTCCCCAACATTTGGTATCCCGGTGGCTTGAGCAACAACCTCAGGTGATAGTGTGAAGTCCACTCCTGCAAGGTTCACATGACCATTTTGCAAATGTAGGACAAACAAACGGACTAATTCTCTGTGATGTTGAATTTGTGAGATCCTCTCACAATACTCAAAACATGATTGGTACCGAAAACAGGACATTGCAAGTGGACAGGCTTGCAATTGAGCCAAAGAGGTGGGCTCCTCCCTGACATGCCGGCCACCTTTACCACCCTTGTGATGCCTCCTAGGCACTTCTACCTCCGGTGTTGAATCACTGTCATAACTCTGCTCATAATCTGATTCGGTTTCTGACATGGTTTTGAAGATAGGATGATTGAAATGTATATGCTAACTGTGCACACAATTGATTGCTGTTTGACTTTTTCAAATGTTGTTACCAAGGGGACATAAATACAAGGGAATTGTTAGGGAAAGGGAAACATGAGGGAATTAGGGACAATGAAAATAACGAGGAATTTATGGAAGGGAAAGGACATAGGAAATTATGATATTGTAGGGTTTTGGGGTGAAGTAGGTTTTGGGATTAAGTAGGGTTTGGGATTTTGTGAAGGGATATTATAGAATTTTATGGGAAATTTGAAGTGAAATGTTGGTGAATATGGGGGAAAAAAGAAGGGTCAAAATGGGAAAACCTCGGGCAGCATATCATTTTGAAACCCTAGCAAACTTGGTCTTTAAATTCACACAACAACTTAGGGTTTTTTGCTTTTAATTTTCATGGAATATTTGTCATATTTCTTTCACATTCATCTTGCAAAAAACAAAACCAGCCATGGAAAAGGAGCTTACTTGTATTTTGCTTGAGCTAAGAGATGATTTGTGTGCTTGCTGGCAAGTTACAGGGTGAAAAACCCAACGCATAGCGCGCCTTGCCCAACGCTTAGCGCCCCTTCAACGCGTAGCGCCCTTGTAAAATTACACTGCCAAAAGTTCCCTGACGCGTAGCGCGCCCCCAACGCGTAGCGCGCCCTTCTTGACGTGTAGCGCACCTCTGAAACTGCCCACTTTGCTCAAGAACTCATAAAATCGCCTTTGCAAGGTTTCACTTAGCTTGTGAGAGGCAAATGAGTTGCAAATGAAGAATGATGCGCTTTTATAGGCTTCTTTTAGATTTTCATTTTCCCAAAACCCACTTTATAATGTTTTGAGTGTTGACACTTTTTGAATTAATTGGCTCTGACTTTTGGTTTCTTTTCTTTGAAAAATTGGTTAAAATGATGATTTCTTCTTAAAACGTTTGCAGGGATAGCTTCTAAGGTGCTTTGGAAAAGGATACCAAGACTGCACTTTGACATTTGGAGAGTTTGAAAATTTGAGAATTTTTACAAAAAATGAGAAAATGACCTTTGTTTTTGAAAAACAGAGTTTTGAAAACAAGGTGAAAATTTAGTTGTAAAAAAGTGAGAATTGTTGAAATGATGCTTTATGAAGGACATCCCTCTGTATTGCTGGTCCTTTATGACCTCTCAAGACAAAAATTGACTCAACCCTAGACCTAAGACCTCGAAATTTAAAACAAGACAAATGAACCTTTGAAGATTTTATTCACTCAAACAAACCTGAACCAGCAGTGCCAAATAGGAGGGGAATAAAAGACACAAACTCCTCCAGCAGAGTTACGGCATGCCTAATGGAATGCAACATGATCACACTGATGGGACACCTAATTATGAAATGCAAAGAGCTTTGATCTCTGGTGGAGGGCTACTAGACCAACTCTAACAGGAGGTATGATATACGAAAGGCACATTTCCTTCAAAAGAAGAAGCGAAGAAGGAGAGCTGGTCTACCGTGAAAATTTTCCCCTGGTGAGGGAAACGAATGAAACAGAAGAGGGACGAAGCCATGGCACACATGGCATATGTCCAACTCCAGCCCAGAAGGAGGTTGTAAGTAAGATTTGCGTCAATGACCTCAACTTCCACTTCAATGGTTTTCCCTTCTAAAGTAATCGGAAATCGTTGAAGGATACAATAGGGACGAGATTCTCTCCCATCAAAGGCTTCCAACATCGTGGGAGACTAGCTCAAAGTCAGATACTCGATCACTTTCCAAAAAGCAATATACATGATGTAAGTTGACGTGCCTTCGTCAGTAACCATACGATGGATCGTTTTCGAATTGATGATGACTTGTATGAGGAAGGTGATCAGATGAGGCAGCCTTGGGACATGGCTCTCAAGATCAAAGGTGATCAAATCCGAATCTGCTGGGTCGATGCCACTGATGGCCGATAGCAGGGACTTCCTCTGAGGGGGGTAGCTCTGGAGAACTTCTAAAACGGACATAGCCGATGGAGCCTGCGTCAAGTCCTCAACTATGCTATAGTGTTGGGCAGCACAAGCATTTGGGTTGTAAGATGATCTCTGGAGTACTCCTTTGGGAGGGGGTCGGATGGGCGTCTCAGTATTAGGTCTCTCGATGTGGAGCGAACCAGAACTGGATGGAGGAGCACCTGAGGGGACCTCAGGCTCCTTCCCGGCGGATGACAGATATTCCTTTGTTTGAGTCGTTACATGAACGGGAATGGTTCCAGCCATGAACACTTGGGAACCAAAGGGAGATGAAGATAAAGATGGATCAGCCACCATTTGAGTCTGTTGAGAGGGGAAAGGTTCTTTCCGAACCGTAGGAATCCCAAGAGTGCCTTTCAACAAATGACTAACCTCAGACAGCCTTGGGCAGTCTTTGGTATAGTGATCCTCATCACAGATGAGACAAGGATACTTTGGTTTACACTTGGCTCCTTCCTCGGATGGAGGTTTGGAGGAATCCTGTTTGACCACTCATCTGCTCATCACCTTGTCATCATGACCCCTGATCATTTGATGTCAAATACTGCCAAGTCCACTATCGTGCCACCAAAATGTTCAAGAGAAGTTGACCTCTGCAGAATACTCAACATCCCTCTGATACCTCACACAAACCATTTTATCCTTCTCTGTCTCATGTCGATGATGTGGGAAACATTATGGTCCACTTTCGATCAAGGTCACTTCCTGTCGACTTCAGGTCATTATCCAGGAAGTTGACTTAGAGACTCCCTTCAGGTACCTTGGAGCCTGCATGCCTCAATGGTAGGTTCTTCGTGTTCGACTTGAGGTTTTCATCATTGGCCTCCGATTGGATGATTCTATGGGTGTTCGACACCGGCTTACTGATTCACACGCCGTGGATTGTACCTATAGTACCTTGAGGACCATTGTCATTATTGGTGGTACCTCTCACGTCTGTTAACAGTTTTCATCATTGACTGGTAATCAAACGATGTTCTCGCATGTTCGACTTCGGCTCCCATATTTGCATGCTTGAAATTGTACTTTTTTCGGGTCAAGATGGAGCGCAAGACCCTGGATTTTGTCTGTTGAGATCCAGGTTGCATTTTGTGGATTATTATCATCACTACATGACTCATTCACTGGATGGCTGTGACCATGCTGAGTCTAATTCATCGATCCTCGCTGGATGGCTGCGTCCATACCTTGGATCCAGATTTTTATGTACTCTGCTATGGATGGCTGCGCCCATACCATGTACATCATGTATTTGAGATATCATTTGTACTTCGTGCAGGTTCTCCAGTCGCCGTGTTTTCAGTCGACCATGTTCTTGTAAATCACTTCACCCCTCTCTTTCTCAGGATTCATGCTTTAGGGGGCATCTGTTACACAGTATTTTGTCACCATCCCTGTTACCCCTTCTCCCGTACATTAGAGGACCTATTCTGGGACCTGTGAGAAGTGACATAACTTGAAAACACCTGCGTTGTATCCCCTTGAGTATGTACTCCATATGCCCTGAAGACACCTTCTGCAAAATACCCATAAATGTAGCCCTTTTTCCATTTTAGTTGTTCCACAGTGTATCACTCAAGCCAATGGGGGAAATCCTCCAAAGAGGGCACTCTAGCTGGCGCTCTGTGTCAGAGTCACACTAGCGCCAACCCAGTTGGGTAAAGTTTTTAACAAACAAACTTCCGAAGGTTCCTTCTAACCTATCCATGAACTGATTCCAGTTTGAGTTAGTTCAGTTGGGCTTTGTATCTCCCAAGGAGGGAAGTAGTTCTCCACATCTCATGGAAGCTTCCTAATGATAGGAACAATCCCATGCATCTGGTGGATGGTCTTATCTACTCCTCCTACCTCTATATAAGCTTTTTCTTTTCCCTTTGACAAGCTAGTTAGTAATTCTACTTTTCAAGCTCCCAAATCCAAGTCCCAAAGTCTGAGAATTGCTAAGCTCATGTTACAAGAGGCCTTGTTTATCCCCATAAGGCTATATCTTTAAGGAGGAGATCCATGTCCAAGTAATGAAGGAGAGAGAGGCTTGTTCCCCATCCCCTACAAGCTTTGCAAGGCATGTGTTGCTGATCACCCATCCAAAGGAGGATTTGACGTTAGAACTTGGTTGTATTCTCTTTTGTTTATCAATAATAATATATGACTATCATTATGGTTCCACTCATGTGTCTTTATAATGATGTTTGAGTTGTATCCTTTCTCACTGATACATAGTTGAATTTCTTCGATTTTATGCTTGTATTTGTCTTGTTCTTTGCATGTGCAGGTGTGTGTTCACGAGGATCGTGAGGATTGTGACCAGTTGAAGTGAAAGAACGGAAGCGACGACTCTCCTACGAATACTAGCATTGGATTCGAGGTAGGCTCTCATCGTTGGCCTTTACTTTGCAATTAGGAACCTGCGTGTTAGCATTGTTTGATTGTTTCTAGACCCCATTTAGGCTAGTGGGATCGCCTCTGTCCATAGAGGGGATTTACCTATACAACACAGAGCAAGAGTAGTTCAAAGCCTATCTGGCTAACTTTAGGCTCCATCTATAGTTTATAAAGTAAATAATCAAAAGCAAATGAATAAACTATTTGATTCCCTAGCGGAGTCGCCATTTTGTTTTCGGGAAAACTAGTGTCTTTTCAATCTGCTAGTCCCACTAAGATTGACATCTATCTTAGAAACAAACAATCAAAGAAATTTTTGATTTCCTCTATGTATGATAGGTAAGAGAGAAGCAAAGGACCAACTGGATCTTTTGCTTGACTCCTTGCTTGATTTCTCTCTCCCTTGATAGAGCTTGCAACTCCTCTCCTACTTGTCCCGCTTACATGATACCTGTAGAAACAAATTAATAGAACACCATCAAAGCATCTCGATATATTATATCATAAACAATGTAGAATCAGAAATACATTAAACATACAATGGCATTTACAAATAACAAGATTCATAAGTACATAATTGTGTGGAGGAAAACTCAAAGAACTTTATTAAATAGAAGGGAGAATTACAACCTTGCTGCCTGATCCAGCATCATCCTCCCAACATCAAAGCCCTCTTCACCTCATGAAAAGATAACCCAACAATAAAATGCTTTTTCTCAAAGATAAACTAACAACACTTCCTTACAAATTACAAAATTCCAGCCTCCAGATCTCTCAGATGAGGGATCCATTTATAGATGTTTGCAAAGGTGTGAATCATCTATGGGTTTTTGATTAGTGTCATTCCACTTGTAGTTCTTAGTTCCACTTGAAGATTTCTTGGATCTATTACTCATCCCTGGGAAAATTCAGAGAGGCAAGTGTCCTAGGAGAAGTTTCTAGAAGATTCCATGAGCATCCACTTAGCAAACTATCTCAGAAATTTTTCCATTCTCACTCATTGCACCCCACAAAAGGCCTCTTTAGTGTGCATCACACCTGGCTAGTGTAGGAGTCAGTATGCATCGCACCCTGACAGTGGAGCAGTCACTATGGTCTAGTTTTGGCCAGTTCTGAGTGGTTTTTTAGGTGGAACTTCTAGGGAATGATGTAATCAGTTGACTATGATCCTTTAGGGTATGAAACAACACTTTTAGGGGTTAAAGATCCCTTGGTTTATCAACATATAAGATTGGGGTTGCAATGCCCAAATATGTCTATAACACATTCTTAAACAAAGAAGGCCAAAACTAGCTAGCACGTAAAAGTTTATATGCAGTTCATTTGTCAGCAAAGTGGCCACTCCAAGGTTCATCATGGGAAGATTTTAAAATATCAAACATTTCTTCCTCTCTTACACATCTACAAATAACAAAATCTAGTCCAGTGTAAAAGAGGTCTCCCTATATCCAAGAATATGAAGCACTTTTTTGAATAATATTCCGCTTTTTATGAGTGACAAGTGAGATGGTGTCTTTCCAGTGACTAAATAGTCGGCTATGTCAGTAAACCATGGAGATTTTGTTTACATAGAAAAAATATGTTCGTCGGGGAAATCATCATCAATAGGAATTACTTCGCCAAGATTTTTTAATCTGGAAAGATAATTAGCTACAACATTAGACTTTCTTGGCCTATCAACAATTGTAACATTGAATTCCTATAATAAAAGTAACCACCTAGTCACTCTATCACTAGATAAAGGTTTATTCATTAAATATATTATAGCAGAATGATCAGTATGCACATAGAATTTATATCCTGTAATATAATGTTTGAATTTATTAATAGCAAAAATAATGGCTAAAAATTCTTTCTTAGTCACTATATAGTTAAATTCGGCAAGTGACAACTTTTTACTGATGTAGTAAATAGCATAGGACTATTTATTCTCTTCTTGTCCTAAGGCTACACCAATAGCAGTGTGTGAAGCATCAGAGGAAATATGAAATGGCAAGGACCAATTTGGTCTTCTCAAAACTGGTGTCTGTGCTAATTTTTCCTTTAATGTTTCAAACTACTATTAGGAAGCTGTGGACCAAGTGAATTCACTATCATTAACTAGTAATCGAAAGGGGGCTAGCAATCTTGGAAAATTTTTCAATGAATCGCCGGTAATAACCAGCATGTCCTAGGAAACCTCTCACTTCCATTTGTGTTTTGGGTGTAGGCAGACGAATAATAACTTCAATTTTAGCTGGGTTTACCAGAATACCTTTGTCATAAATCAAATGACCACGAACCACTCGTACTTTGCACATTAATCTACATTTTTTATCACTCAAAGCAAGATGGGCCTATTGGAAATGTGAAAGAACTTTTTATAAATTTTTAAGAGCTTCATCAAATGAGTTACCAAAAATAGAAAAGTCATCCATATAAATCTCAACACATTCAAGATTAGAAAAAATAGCCAGCACAACCCTTTGAAAGGTAGCCGGTGCATTACACAACATGAAAGGAAGCACTCGGTAGGCGAATGTACCCCAAGGGCATGTAAATGTGGTTTTGTCTTGATCTGAAGGTGCGATTTGGATTTGGTTATACCCACTGAAGCCATCTAAAAATGAAAAGTACTTTTTTACCGGCAAGGGTATCTAGCACCTGATCGATGAAAGGAGGGGGGAAGTAATCCTTGAGAGTGGCTTTGTTTAATTATCAATAATCAATGAAAATACACCATCTCCCATATTTCTTAGGGACTATCACTAATGGAGAGACCCACTAGCTACCAGAAATGGGGTACATGAAATTAGCATCTAAGAATTTTTGTAATTCTTCCTTAACACTATCTCTTAGTGTAGGGTTCATTCATCTTTGGGGTTTTTGAATAGGTTGGGCTCCCTCCTAGATATAGATATGATGAGTACAAGTATTAGGAGGAATGCCTTTCATGTCTTCATAACTCCAAGCAAATGCAGCCAAATGATCTTGCAACAAGGTAACAAGCTACTCTTGCTGAGATGAATCTAGGTCTGAACTAATGTGTAAGGATTTTCTAGGAATAATTTCAACAAGATTAGTCTCGGGCTCAAGAGTATAGGAAGATGATGCAACAATATGGGATAAGGAAGGTTGAGAAACAGAGTTTTCTTGGAAATCTAGACTAAAGATCTAATGAAGTGTATAAAAACTAGGCATAGTGTCTATATTGTTGAAGAAATCTCACAATTCACCATCTTGAGCATACTCGGTATGATTTTGAATCAAAGAAATAGGCCAAGTCTCCTCATCACTACTTTAATAATCTAACCATAAGGTATAATTGAATTCCCAAATAGATCTAGAAGGTGGGTATAAGGTGGCCTTTTTCCTATAGTCTCCATGTGAAATGTACATGTCACCGGAGTGACATCCAATATAAGCATTGGCTGTGGCAAGCCATGGTCATCCCAGAATCAAAGGATTTCCTCCCATGAGATTCTTTGGCTGAAGCATAATGAAATCTGTGGGGTATTCCCATGAATATATAGAGACAACCACGTCTTCCAATACTTCATCGAACTTGATTTTAGAATGTCTACAAGTTCAAGTTGTTATGAAACCAGCTCACAAAAAGATAGAAAAGACAGATGAATGCCTTAAAAATAAGCCTCTTTGAGGGGAAACCTCCTTTACATTACACAAATGAACAATTCTTGGATGATACAAATGACAATACCTCCTTTCTATATATAGGAGTCTAAGGGGTCATAATGTAATCAGAGATGACATAACACTAATAATGTAAGGGCACAAAAATAACAATAGTGGGCTTATGTGGGGCATAATAATAACAATATGGGGACTACATGGGCACAACAATATAATAAGGGGGTTGCACTAATAGCAATAAGGGGTTACACTAGAAGTATTGGGACCTAACATTCCCCTCTCCTTCAAAATGTGTTGTCCTCAACACTTGAGTAGTTTTGGATGCTTCTCTATAAAATTCTCGTCCTTCCATATGGAATCTTCAGTGTGTAAGTTCTTCCACTTGATGAGATACTCTGATATTGATCGATTTCGTAGCTATCAGGTTCTTGTTTCCGTGACTGCTTCAAGTTCCAATATGATTTTTCCTTCCTTGTCAAGTTCCGACAATATTGTTTGAATTAGGAGCTTATCACTTATAAACTTCTTTAAGAATGAAACATGGAAAACTAGGGGCACTCGGGAAGATGCAGAAGCTCCAATTTGTATGCCGTAGTACCACTATTTTGTAGTGCCTTGGAAAGACCATAATACTTTGGAGGTAATTTATTATCCTTTTTAGATTGCTTGAGGGACATTTCTTTGTATGGTTGTATTCATAAAAGTACCCAGTCACCTATATCAAAACTTCTTTCACTGCGATGTTGATTTTCCTATTGTTTCATTCGATTCTGTGCCAATGTGAGGTTATCCTTTAAGAGTTGTAGAAATTTTTGTTGTTGAGTGTCTACTTTAACGCCTTCATGAGATACAATATGACCCAATTATTCCACCTCTAGTACTCCAAAGAAACATTTGGAGATTTTTTGCATATAATTGTTTCTCATCTAATAGTCCGAGCACTCCATGAACATGTTGAACATCATCCTTCCAAGACTTGTTGTAGATTAGTATATCGTCAAAAAATACTAACACAAATTCTTTAAGGAAGGGTTTGAAAATGGAATTCATCAAACCTTGGAATATAGAAGGTGAATTGGTAAGGCCAAAATGCATGACCAAAAATTCATAATGACCCTCATGAGTTCTAAATGTTGTTTTCGAAATGTCTTCAGTCTTCGTTTTGATTTGATGATATCTTGCATGAAGGTCCAACTTGCTGAAGTAAATTTCTCCATGCAATTCATCCAATAATTCATCAATGAGAGGAATGGGAAATTTATCTTTAATAGTGAGCTTGTTGAGCTCTTTATAATCCAGACACCTCCACCATGATCCATCCTTCTTGTGCACCAAATTTGTAAGGTCTGATGTTTGGAGGAACACTTCCTAGAAAATGAATAGCATGATCATGATCACAAATAGGTGGGAGGCCTTTGGGAGTCTCAAATACCTTGGAATTATTGTCCAATACCTTTTGGAGATATGGAGAAATCAAGGAAAATTTTAAGAACCCCCCCTAAATTTACATGTATAATAAATGGGCGAATCTCCATGGTATATAGGAAAAATGGAAGGCGATTTTATCAATAATATGATATGTATATATAATTTTTTAGCGAATCTCTCACCAGGCATGGCGAATATTTTACTCAATTATAAAATCTTGTGTTTATTGAATACACAAATGAAATCATTGCATTTCTTTAAAATATCTTTTGAAATCAAAATTACCGAAATTACATATCGATAATCTAGTGGGTGTAAGATAAAATTCACCCGTGCCATTCACAGAAAGCATGAGAAAAAACCTAATACTATATATAAAACTAAGAAAAATTCAAATTCATCACTTCTAGGGACCTCATAACCACCCTGCCAATACACAAGTATGTTCCTGTTTGGAATTAGAAAAATTACCCAAATTACAATCTGTTTACTCCACTTCTAGGGACCTCATAACCACCCCAATACACAAGTATGTTCCCGTTTGAAATTAGAAAAATTACCCAAATTACAATCTGTTTACTCCAGCATATGTTGGAAAGTTATAGAAGGATGACTAGTGCAATCAATCCATTCCTTTTAGCCCTGGATTTGTTTCAGTTTAAAACAGAAGTATACAAATATACTTGTCCAATGTCTATGCTTTAACCATTCACCTTAAGATGTTTTTACAATATAATTTCCTAAGTCTATTTAATACCTTCATTATCATAAAAACCAACCTATATCCATCTTAACTCCACATCTACCACTCTTAGGGGGATGAAATCTATTTATCCCTCTGAGCACTTGGTAGACCCAGAATTAAGATGGATCTAAGATAGAATTTCCCCTTTAAATAGTCTATGCTCACATGAATACATGGGTCAATACCATGGGTTATCATAAACCTGGAGCTTAAAAATTACTATTAGTAATTTATAAAAATTAATAAAATTAATAGTTGACTTTTATTTTATTTTTATTTTAACCAAGCTAAAATGTTTAACATACATTAAATTACAACATCCATTTTTACTCTTGATCGGATCAAATATTTTTTCACTCTATGCTAGTTTGCATATAACGATATTTGATACCTCTGGGGGTTAGTAGATCCAAAGTAAAGATGGATCTATTCTGGTTTAATTCCCCCATTTAAATAGGCTACATTCCAAGTGAGGTGAATACCATGGGTCAATACTATGTGCATTTTGGTGAATACCATGGGTCAATACCATGTGCCATTTTTATTTTTATTAATACTAATATTAGGGTTAATAATGTTTTTTTGCATGGTATTAATATAAAACAATAAAAAAATGTTTTATTTGTTTACCATACCTCTCGTTTATTTATTTTTTATTAATTTACCATACCATTCATAAATACAAGGTGACTTATGGAGTAAATATAAAAAAAATGTTTTATTTGTTT
>APFE030030571.1:208234-254335 GCA_000404065.3 Pinus taeda | reverse complement strand
GAAAGCATTGGGCTATTCAATACATATTCTCCCATGGATAGCTTGATATTATGGCACTTTCCAAAGTAATTTATGGTTTCTCCATTTGCAACCATCACTTGACACGCTGGTGTTGGATATATGAAGAAATTCAATTCCCTGGCTATATTACAATGAATAAAATTATGGGTACTACCTAAATCAATCAACACTATTACCCTTTTTCTTCTTGATATGTCCTTATATCTTGATAGTTTTAGGAGTGGTAATTCTGGCCAATGCATTACAATATATTGTCGGATTAATTTCTTGATGCTCGATGTGATCTTTTGCTTCTTCAACCCTTTTCTTCTTGATATGTCCTTCTATCTTGAGAGTTTGATGAGTGGTAATTCTTGTCAATGCTTTACATGATATGGTCAGATTCATTTCTTCTTTCTCTAGGGTTGGTTCCTGGTGTATATCCTCTTCTTTTAATGTTTTTTTATCCTTTTCTTCCTCCTCTTCACAATCAATGTAAAATAATTTCTTCTCCGCACACTTATGACCTTCAATATATTTGTTATCACAATTGTAACAAAGCTCTTTTACTATTTTTTCTTCCAATTGTTGTGGTATCAACCTTGTAGGTTATGGAAGGCTAGGAGAAACAACACTTCCATCTTTATAGTTGTGAGGGGTAGACATCCTTGTTGCCATAATTTTTCTTTCCACTTTCCTTTCCAACCTCAATGCCTTCTCCAATGAATCAGGTTCCCAAAGACGAACCTCATGTTGAATGTTATCCTTTAAAGTCCTTATGGAGACATCAATCCTCTACTTCTCTGGAATACCATTTTCCATTATATTCAATTTTTGAAAGTCCTCAATGTGCTCTACCATTGACCACTTTTCTTTGAGATTTATCAATTGGCTAAAGAAGGTGTTTCTCTTTGTATCCTCATAATGTGCTATCATTTCCTCTATGAAAATTGACCACATAGCAAGTGGTTTACGAGAACAAAGCCTTTTATACCATAAAAATTGATCTGGTTCTAACTATGAAGATGTAATACGTACGTTTTGTAACAATTGCACCTCATGTAAAATGTTGCTCCATCTATAGTATCCAATTTATTGGATCCTTGCCATCGAACTTCCTCATATCCCCTTTTCTTGATTTTAGGAGCTCAATCTTGAAATGACTATCACTTTGTAATTTTGGATCTTCAAGTTCTAAAATCACGACCTACAGTGCCCCTTTGCATCCTATTTCCAATGCCACTAGTCTAATGGAAATTGGATTCTCCAAGAAAGTGTTATACACAATCTCCCAAGATGACCTGATTATATACCTTTTTAGAAGATCGAACTTGTATGAAGTGCCACATGTCACTATTTCAACCTTCAAATCTGAAAAATATACAAAGAAAACTATATTCTGTCCTCTTTATACAACTTCTTACAAACTTTCAATTTGATGCTCAGAGAGACAGTTATGACGATTTTCCTCAAGTCACTTGTTTGGGATGTAATTCGGGAGCCAGCAGAAAACCTAAATGTCTTGGACTATATCTTTGAAAATATAGCAAAACAAGATCTAAAATTTGAGCCCACACTTCCCCATGAGTGCTTCTCAAATGGGTTTTAATTTAAGAGTCTGAACCTTCATAGAAAACAAACTATAGTGACAAGTTCACGATGACCTGTTTGAGATGAAATTATGGAGCTTGCAAAAAACCCTAACTTTCGCAGATCATATCTTCAAATAGATGGCGAGAGAAGATCTAAAATTTGGATTGAAGGTTCAACGTGATTTCATCTCAAATGGGTTTTTTGTTAGCTTCTGAAATGTCACAGAAAATAATTTATAGTGAAAATTCCATGATGTCCTGTTTGGAGCAGCAAAACCCTAGAATCCAAAGCTCTAATACCAAATGTTATGAAACCGGCTCACAAAAAGATAGAAAAGATAGATGAACGTGTTAGAAATAAGCCTCTTTGAGGGGGAAACCTCCTTTACATTACACAAATGAACAATTCTTGGATGATACAAATGAAAATACCTTCTTTCTATATATAGGAGTCTAAGGGGTCATAATGTAATCAGAGTCGACATAACAATAATAATGTAAGGGCACAACAATAACAATAGTCGGCTTCTATGGGGCATAATAATAACAATATGGAGACTACATGGGCACAACAATATAATAAGGGGGTTGCTCTAATAACAATAAGGGGTTACACTAGAAGTATAGGGACCTAACACAAGCACGGTGGGTACGGGACAAATATGGCTCAACCCAAGTTGTTCCATGGTTTGCCTGGTCATCATGTTGATGGTTGCCCCCAGGTCTATTAACACATTAGAGACAAGGATATCACCTATCTGGATAGAAACAGTTGGGTTTCCAAGATCTGTATATCTGTCCATCGATACGCATCCTGTCATCAACCCAACTGCTCTACCAACAAGCTGAATGGTCTGAGGTTCTACTCTCTTCCTCCTTGTCTCTTTAAGACATAATTCCTTAATGATCTTTGTGTAGATGGGGATTTATAGGATAACATGAAGTAAAGTAACCTTTATACAAAGATTCCTTAATTCATAATCCAAGGTGGAATTGGGGTTGCTCTTCTCCATGGCCAATCACACTGGATAGGGGGGCTGGTTTGAAGAAGATGGTGAATCTGAAGGTACAGGAATGGGCTGAAGGGTGATATTATTTTTTGAATGATCAGGAGTTACCTCCTCATTTTTCTCCTTAATAACCACTGTGGATTGTTTTTGTTTTTCTTGTTATTCACCCTTCTCGCTCTCAATTGAAGCTCATTTATCCCAATCGGTAAGGTTTGATAAGTAGGGAGAGGGGACCGTCCAACCAAATGAATCAGTTGTACCACCTTATTATTAGGATTTGGTACCACTTGAGCAGGTAGTTGAGGTGGTATAAAAAGTGGTGGCAAAGGAAATGGTGGCAATGATTGACTCTGCTGAGGTAGAGAGGGGAAATATGGTTGTGACATACGGTGTGGTACATAAGAAGGATGACATGATGGCATTTGAGGAGGATAGGAATGATATGAATGGTTTTTCCCTCTCCATCCTTGTTTCCAAGGTTGAGAGGACTATCCATGATGGAAATGGTTCCCATGCTGTCAATGTTGAGAGTGTTTATTATTACTATAGTAGGAATATGAAGATGCATTATAGCCATAAAAATGTGGTTCATGAGCCATATCTACACTTACCTGAGGCCAGTTCCTTTGCGCTCCCATGACATGTAAGGACTCAAGTTCATAATGCTCTCCTTTGAGTACAAATTTTAATCCTAGTATGGAGGGGCAATCCTCAGTGGCATGTTTTTGTGCACAAATCACACATTTATTGGCACTTTTCATATCAACAGGACCTTCTCTTAAAAATGTATTTTTCTACACTTTGGACAAAAAATAGACAATGACTCTTGTTCTTTTTCTAGTTTTTGCTTAAATTTCAAAGAATCTATTTGTTTGCTAATAGTATTCATTATTTCAATTTTCATATTGTCCATCTTATGCCCCAAGCCAATGATCATAGCATATGTAGATCCCAGTTTGTTAGTTTTGCTTCAACCTCCTCTAGTGGATCTAGATTGATTTATGGAGAACTTCTTGCACAACTCACAAATTTGTTCAAAAGTTTTATGAGAAATGTCTCCTTCTCCTAAAAAATTCAGATTACGTCTAGAATCCTCAGTATGTCCTCATAGGAACAAGGTTCGAATAGTACTTAAATCAAATTTGTGTTTGGACCTTTGGAGTATATACAAAAATATCTCTAGGTAATCCTTCGAAGTCTCATCATCACATCATCACCTTATACAATAGTGAAGTTCTCATCCCGCGTTTCTCTAGTTTTATAATATTCCACATATTTATTCAAAAATACTCTCTTCATTTGGTCCCAAGAACTTACAGTGTTTCCTCCTAGTCCCATGAACCGGTGCAAGGCTAAATCCTTGAGAGTTACAGGAAACAACTTTAATTTCTGGGCATCAAAAGAATTATCATAACTCCAACATAATATATCAAATTCAAAAAGATATAAATCTGGATCTTGGTGCACCTTAACATGAAAGTGTGGAAGAGCTTAAGGTGAAATATTATTTATTTGTACATTCTCTTCTGAGTTCACTATTGGAAATCCAAAAGTGGAGTGCTCATCATTTACCTGGTTCTCACTAGACCCCTTTGCATGATCTTCATGATTAGCCGTTTTTGTGCCTCCAATTGGACCATGTCTAGAAGGTGAAGGTTGACTAATGTTGAGTTGACTAATGCTGAATTTAATCCAAAATCCAGGTGGATTGTTCCAGCGTGGTGAGTTTGTGTTAACTTGGACTTCTTACCTGCAAAAGAAGTTCCAATATGAGAAGAGTTTTTAGATATTTCAATATTTTATTGGCCCTCATTGGGCTTCAGACCCGTACCTTTCTTAGGCATTCGTTTAAAAAAAAATCAAATCCAAAAACAAAATTCAAATGCTTATAAAATAAAAAGAATCTATTAATTGTTGCAATGGAAATGAAAATTGCCACTCATAAAATCCTCAAAACAAAAGAAGCATACTGCAAAAAAAATAATAGCAGACTTACCGCTATTGTAGAAAAATGGAAAGTTCTTACCAATTTCAAATCACATCCCCGACAATGGAGCCAAAACGTTGGGTGCGTGAATTTTTGTCAAGTAGACTCCTCCAACACTTAATTGTCAACCCGGGGGTTTCGTAAACTTATAGACGAAGCATAAGAAATTCCAGAAATGATATGAACTTTTCCAAACCTGATTCCTACTTCCTTAATTGCAATATTGCAGAATAAAAAAGAAAAGATCACCTGGAACACCAAATATATTCTAGTGCTGGAATATGAAAGAAAGTACTTTTGCAAAAAAGTAATTGAAAGGAATTCTCAAAACCTCTTGCAACAATATTTGAAAATGTAAATCTATGTTTATCTTTAGTATAGTTTTATTCTAGATTAATAATTGGACCCTTGAATATATTTGGCTCCTTATAGAGCTTCCTCCATGAACTAAGTTATTATTCTTGTACTTCTACAATGCACTTGCACTAGTACTAGAACAAAGTTTAAGCATTGGGAGTATATTTTACACATGTACTAGAGATTTATGTCTTTATGCAAGAATTATAAGAATCAAGGCTAGAGCACTCTGTTCCTATATCTGGAGATCGATTATTGTACTGAGACAAAGGTTCCTGCACCAGGTTTTCCAATCCTTCTTTCAAGAAAATAAAGAATGTGTTAACTAGAAAAATTAACTTGCAAAGGTGAATAGAACTTTAAAATAAGTTCCTCAAACCGAAAGATGCTTCAACTAATCTTTTAATGTCTAAAACAAGAATTATTTCCAAATTCAAAGGACACTTTTAATTAAGGAACTTCTGCATGTAATCTAAGAGATAATTTAAATGCAACAACAGGCTTCAATCTTGTAATAGCTATCCACACTACTGATCTGCATGCATAACCTTTTGAACTCAAAAAGATTTACTTTAAGAATTATTACGCATGAATCGGATCTTTCCTAGATAGCATAAAGTGCAGGCACAGACCAGTGTGTGTTGCAATAGAGTTTTGTTCCAGAAGTGTGTTTAATTCAAAATATCAAAATAACTTTAGAATAAAAATCACACTTATCATAATCTCATTAAAACTTAATAAAAATCACACTCTTTAGGATCGCATTAAGACTTATCAATTAAAACGAAAAGACCATTACTGAAATGAACAGAAGAATCAATATGTGAAACTGCAAACACATTAGTGCAGGAATGTGTGCTTACATGATCCAGGTAGAAAATGAGATTAAACTTCAAAGAAGGAAATCATAATATTAAACTTCAATCGAACTCACACACCATGGATCCATCACAAAGTGATAAAATCAAATTCAAAATTTGGAGAAAGATAAAAGAAACATTTGTTTACTCCACACTTTTCATTAAAAATAATTAGCACACCTTAATCGAAAAAGAGAAGAACACAAGCGAGAACGCGCTAGGTTGGTTGGGCCCTAGCCAACTAGCTCGTTTCCCATGTTTAGAAAATGTAAAGACTCAGCTCTTTAATCAATGAATCAACATAAAATTACAGTGCAAGATTGAGAAAACATAGTGTAGTTCCTTTCTATTAATGATCAGTAAATATACATCATGAATTCGAATCCAGCCCAGAACGACGGTGATATAAGCAAAATTACAAAAGGATAGAATCACCTTGCTATATATATCACTTGCTACCATTTTCTATTTGAGTCCTACATTTTATACATTAATTCAGGCATACAGCCATAACCAAATTACAATGAGTGTTCAATTCTGAGCCTTTCGGCTATAAAAAAATAACAACAATAGCTCGTGCTAAGCCTCTTGGCTATAACAAAACATTATTATAGGTATTCAACTGACGAACTAACCATATCCCTAATTTTCCTCTATGCTCTGAACCCAACTCGAGTTAACCATTCCAGAACATGGTGTCTGCATGGAGTGGTGAGTTGTCATGGTAGTTGAAGATTCACCAGTAGTGTAGGAATCATACCTGCACTCAACCATGCTAACAAGATAATTAATTCATTGTCCATCAAATACTTCTAGGAAGATTTTTTTTTTTTTTTTTGTAAACTGCGGAAGGACCTTTTAATTCTATTTCAGCAAATCAAAATCATTACATAAACGTAATGACCTCAACCCGCCCCAAGGGGAAACCAGGTATTTTTGGCCATCTTAGGTCTTTTACTGCCATCCAAAAATAAAAGGTCTTAAGCCTATTTGTCCATGCTAGATGCACTGTACAATCATAAAGACTACTCATATTGCTTATCTTCCTTCTATACCTATCACAAAATGATTCGGTGACAAAACTACCATCTACTATCTTCATAAAAGCAAAAAGAGATGAAAACTACCAAGACTACGCTTCCTTTCCTAGCTGCTGGTCCATATCCCTCTTGATGTCAGGATGGCATTGCTTTATTTGCTGTTGAATTTCATCCATCCTCTTGTCCTGCATGAGCAAGGTAATCTGTATATTCTTCAGTTCCTTCTTGAGATTTGGGATCCCTTGAGACAGTTCTGCCATTTCCATAGCTACTTGTTCCATAGCTTTGGCAAGCAATCTCTTCATGACCCAATAAACATGCAACGCTTGTTTATAGAGGGTCATGCGGCCTCTCGTATTACCAGGATCCGGGATGAGATAAACCCAACCCTCCATTTCAGGGTCAAATTGGCTCTAAGTAGCCTCCTCCTCCATATGATGAATAGTTCTCCTAACCCCTTTGTTAGTATTCTGGTAGTAGGCCCTTTTAACAAACTGCACTTTCCTTCCCATTGATTTCCTAGTTTTTCCACCATATGCTGGAACCTCCTCCTCCCTTTGACCACCTGCTTTTCCCCTGCCTCTGCCTCGCTGGCCTCTCCGACCTCCACTGCCCCTTTTCCTACTGCCTTCTCCTCCCGCAGTTCGCATGCTCATGCCAGACGCGTTGCCATCTTATCTGATTCCTCCACGTTCGCAGATCTTCCAGCCTTCACCCTCCCACATTTCCTAACTATCTTCTGTCTCTACAGCCTTGCTCCTTCCCTGTTTAACCCACGACTGCTGGCAATTTTTGTCATCTGAGTAGAATAGTTCAACCTCCTCCTCGGTGTCATCTGGGACCGTGACATTAACTCCACCTGCTTCTTCCAGCCCCACACCCTTACCCTTTGTATTCCAGTTATTTCCTTCTCCAACGGAAGCGGACTCCCCGCTTCTCCCTCGCCTTCTAGTTTCCATCCTCACCCTCGATTCCACTCTGGACTCCTTACTATGCTGCTCTTGGTCGCAAAAAACGTTTTTCTGAGCTGTGCACTCCTTCTCCCTGGCGTTTCGCTCCTCCCTTCTCTGCTAGCATTTATCGTGCCACCCTCCTTTCCTCGTCTGCATCTGTCACATTCTGCCTACAATGGGTGCGTAATCCCTTTGCCACTTGTTCCTACACTTAACACTCCTGTCTTTTCGTACCTCACTTGAACCTGCATCCTTACCGCTCCTGTCTGACGCCCGGTCAGTTTCACCTCCCTATTTTTCTTATGCTCCACCTTGGATTGTGAATCGCCTTAATGGTCTGGCTGCTCTGGCCCATCATTACATGATCTTCCACCACTTTGAAAATCATCCTCTCCCGCCTAGACTTAAATCCTCTGCCTGCCACCAAACTCACCCCAATCTGGGGTTCTAGGAAGAAAATTATTAGTTGCAAAGATTTAAAGGCATAAAATCTCTGAAAATGATTAATTAAGCACATTCATAACCCTTAAACATGCAACATAAAGCTAGTGCAAGAAGGGATACGATTCTTGGACTAGTGCAGGAATAAGGGGGTTTGCAAGGTTAAAACAGAGGTATAAGGTTATGGTTTTGAAGGGAAAAAGGGTTAACAAAATGGAGCAATTTAGCATACCAACAATCCTAACCAATTGTGACCAAATATCTGAATGTTAGATCAGATGACCAATGAGATTTCCCTAGTATGGTCCAAGTTTCAGCTTTTGAAAGCTCCCAAAAGGAAAGTTATAGATAAAATTACAACATGACTTGTTTAAAGATACATTTAGGAAGCCCAACTCTATTTGATCATATTTTGTAAAATTTTTCAACCTAAGATATGAAAATTGGATGAGAGGATCAACTAGATTTCCCCTCACTATGGTCCAAGTTTCAACTTATGGAACCTCCCAGAAGAAAATTTATAGTAGAAAATCCAACATGTCTTGTTTAAAGAAGAATTTAGGAAGCCTATCTTCCTCAACCATTGCTATAACAAAATTCAATACATATAAAAAGCTACAACAAAATATTATAGTAGCTACAACCATGATAAATTTGTTAAATTTTAAATGCATGTACATATAAACTTGTTGAAAAGAGTAGTTAAATAATAATGCATGCCACTAAACCATCTATGCTAGAAGTATCACTAATATTGAAATACATATTTATCTATTGTAGCTAGAAAAATAATGGAAATAAAAGTAGGGTGAGCCATGTTCCACTCCACCATCAACCCAATTGTGCCACAATTTTTCTCACAACTTTCCACTTGTGTGCCAAATCTTGATGCCTTGAGGAGAATTTAACTATTTTTCACAAACGTATATTCAAACCAAATTTTAACACAAAATGTGAAGGCCATTCTCCTTCACAGAGAGAGAGAGAGAGAGAGAGAAATTCAATGATAAAATTTTACATCTTTGACCAGGATCACATTAAAACAAAATACCATGTAGGTCTACATAGTACAAGGGAATCCTTCTCTAATATATATTGCCCCTCGACGATCCCCTCTTTAGTTCTCTAGCACTGACCAAGACCATTCCGAGTCCTCAGAGCGATCTATTCCAAAGAAAAAGCATTGTAATACATTTATTTCTTGTCACATAAGATGTCACTCACAACTCTTAACTAGGTATAAGGTCTAAACCTCTTGTTGTTCCATCACCAATCCTTTTGCCAATTTGAATGTTCTAAATGAGAGAGAGATGTATGAGGGAGTAATAAAAGAGAAAAATTGGAAGCTCAAGAACCAATAAGAAGAACCCCTTTATTACTCCTTCCTCATATTTTTGTAATCACACCTTGACCCTTCATCTTCCCAAACTTTTGGCTTCTTTGGAATACTAATGATCACAACAAGGGGAAATATTCACCCAGTGTACATTTTTCCTCTTAAGTCAAGTTTTCCCCTTGCCCAAGGCATCATAATATATTAGCTATACCCTTTATTCAACTCTAACATTATTAGTAATATAATAAAAATTACATCATATAGCAGAGTTTGACATCAAAACATCAATTATGGTACCACAAAATTGTATGTACTTAATTACATTACAAAATTTGGTGTAATGATAGCGGTGTCAGAGCTAGTATGGGAGGTCTCAAAAATAGCTCAAGAGTTATTGATCAAAGAGAAAGATGAAGAGGGATTCAAGAAAGAAATGGAGTAGGATAAAGAAGAAAAGATGAAACAAGAAAAAGTGGAAGAAAATAGAAAAAAGGTAGAGGAAGAAAATAATAAATTACAAAATGGAGCAGAAGCCAGACAAAAGGAAGAAGGTCCCCAAGCATAGTAACTAGAGCCAAGGCCAAAATCCCATCTAAACTTAGTTTTAATGGAGATTGATCCAACACCAAAAATACTCATAGTCATAAAAATTAGAGGGGACCATATTCTAGTGACATACATGAGTATCTGATGCAGTAAAATTTTACTTTTCCTACATTGTTCACTTCCATGAACCTGCAATCTTAAGAATATCAAGAACTCTACATAAATTTGATTACTTGTCCAATTAAATATTTATTTTCGCTGTGACAGAAACCCTCCAAAATTTTGCATACACTCATTTTGGAGCCTAATGTGGATCTTGCGATCGTTCGTTCCATAGTCACTTCTTGGTTAGTTGGTGCTTTTGAGCTCCCTGCTTGGATTGGTAGTGTTGAAGTCACTTGCTCACACATGCTTAATCTGAAACAAGTTCATGACTGCATCCTGTTATGATAGCTTGGACAAGCATAACACATCCCATCAAGACTTTGTGTGCGTAATGTCCAATCCATGTCAACAGTCAATGTGCATTAACAATGAGAGTTTCTCACATTCTAGCTGCATTCGTACATCCATTTTGGTGAGTTTTGAAAATTGTCACTTTCATGCACCTTTGTTTTCGCGAGTGTCATTTTCATGTTTCTTTTTGTCGGTTTCACTTTCCTTTACTATAACTAGTGTCATTTTCATGTTATCTTTACTCTCACATGTGTTACTTTCACTTTCATCCACATATCGCAAAAGTCGTTCACACTTTAGCAATTGGTGTATTTTCGCATGCTAGTTGTAGCAAAATGTATGTATGCTTGTTCTAGTGGTTTCAAGGGGTTATATTTGTGTGAATGAGTTTGTATAACCATGTAAACAATATTCGCACTCATTCCCAAACTTTTTAGCGTTGTCGGACAAGTTTCGTCATGGTCGTCGCAAAGTGTACCTTTAGTGTTATGGGAATTATGTTGTTAAGATGTTTAAGATGATATATGTTGTTGTGTCATCAAAGTGTTTCAGGTTTCTGATCACAATCAAGTTATAGCACTGTTCGCATAAGTCTCTTCTCTCCCACACTTAGCCAATTTTCAAAAATTCCCTAGCAACCTAGCCTCATCTGACCTTCCTCAACTGCGCAATTCCAACCCTCAAGTTGCATCCTTGTCCCTTGACATTGTGAATGCATAGTTCCTTCTTCCCAAGATTAGTGAACTACGTAGTTGCAGTGCTCAAGCCCAACCTTGCCTCCTAGAATTGTGTAATTCATCCTCCCAACCTAGCCTGAACTGTGAATTGCGCAGTCTCTAGCCTTAAGCTCCTCCTTGAGCTCCTAAACTATGGAACTGGGCAATGGAACAACCGAATCTTCCTCCCACAACTGCGTAGTTCTCCCAAGAAATACAAAACATCACAGCTAAGCTCATTGAGTCCAAAAACTGCACATTTTGTCTCTCAAGCCCTTCCTAAACTATGCACTACGCAGTATCAAGGCTAAAGCTCACCACTAACTCCCTGAGATGCATAATTGCGCAATCATTTGGGCTAATTTTTCCTCTATAACTACACAATAGGCTGATCGAGTGCCCATCCTCTCATCCTATCACCCTAAGCTCCCAAACTGTGCAATTTTCTTCCTCAACTTAGCTTGAACTGCACTGCATAGTCTTAGGGTTCAAACTCACCCCTTACTTCCTGAGCTGCACAATTGTGGAGTGAATGAGCCTCTTTCCCAACATGTCATCTCATTCTATCTTAGTGAATGGATTAATATGCACCATCTTAGATTAGGGGTTTATCAGATTGATATCGTCTTGTCATGAGTGAATTGTAGATACAAGTACTCTATCATGCTATGGCAAGATGATGAAGAAGGAGATGGAGAAGGAGGACATGCTAGAGGACGCATATGGAGCTAAATAAATAAGATGCTCATCAGGAGAGAAGATGAAGGAACAATGAACTCTAACAAAAGATGAAGATGAAGATCACATGGGATAATCCTTATCTTCAAGTCATAAGGAGGAGGAAGAGGAAGAACATGTACCATCTTTTCAAGAATACACAAAGAAAGAATAAGCAAGAAGGACATCTTGGCACTGTAACATCATCATGACGTTCATATCATCAGTGTCATGGCATGTCTTGTCACAAATCATCATATGCCAAATCATTATTTTATTATGTAATTACTTATTCAAAATGTATCGTAAAGTGGAAGTCCAGTGGACACATTCAAAATATGAAGATGCATGTAAGGTCCAAAAGTCATAGGAACTCAAAAAATCATGAGGGTACTCAAAGAGTCACAAGAAAGGTGAAGCATCACCTCTTAGTTATATATACACCCTCATTGTATGAGAAAATGACTTTTCACCTTGGCTCCTCCCAAAAGGCATTAGAGAGATAAGCTAGTTATTTTGAAGAGCAAGGAGTGGCTCCAACGCTCCACTATTGGAGCTAGTGGTGTATGAGAAGCCCTATGGGCCAGCACGTTCTTCATGCATGGATTATGGATATTTGTAAGACTATTCTATGAATTTTTTTAATTCATATTTTATTTCATCTATCATATATTAGTTGAATTATTTCAGTTACTTTGGTACTTATTATATTGAAAATGTGTTGTAATTGATATGATCATTGTCACATCTTCGTGGACTATTCCACTTGATATTAGACAGATATTCCTTGTTACATTGGTTGTAGTGATTGTTGCATCTCTATGGACTATTTCTCTTGATGTTGTATGGATCCTTCTTGTTCATGTGTGTATCTACTATGGTGGTACTACTACCTCTCTCTTAGATTCTCACTTCTCCTCCCCTTCGCAGTCAAAGAACATTGACACACATATAATCGAACACTCACCAGGCACACCCCCTTTATTTTTGAGGGCTCATTCACACTCCTCTTTATCTCTGATAGCCAGGGCCAAGGAATATCTTTAAGAATACATGGAAACTAGGGTGATATTCCGAATGGGGCTCCTACTCCAAACGGTGTGAGGTCTAATTGGGACTTCACATCGGGGAGGGCCAGATGACAAGTTGTGCCTATTGAATATGTTTTGAACCTCTTATCTCAAATGGTTCATCCTCAAATATTACTCCTAGGGTGTTTTCTAATTTATCCATTCATTAAATTTCAATCCCCAATGATCCTCTCTATCACTTATCTTAGTTAAAGTTTGATGGTGAGGATGGAACATCCATAACCACGTACATTTATGATTTTATGAAATTTTGTGAATCTTACAAAATCAATGATGAAGATTTTGTTTGTGCGGTTTTGTTCCCTACCCTTGAAGGTCGTTTTAACTAATGGTACCATACCTTACGACCCACCTCCATCCATTATGTTCATCATTTCCTCAAGGAGAATTATGAAGCCTTTGATAGGTATAATTACCAAGATGTTTATGAAAGAATTAATAATTAAAAATGAGGCCTGATGAATCAATTGAGGATTTCTCTAATAGATTCCTTCACCTTTGTTATGAATTTCCTGAAGAAGATGCAGATTGGGATTTATTTAAAAAAAGGTTTCAACATTTTTTTCATGTCTCTTTGCATAGTAAACCGAAACCCCCTGATGTTTATACTTCCCGAACACTTGTGAATCATGAGACACCTCTAATTTCCAAGGAGGAATTTATTGCTTCTTTTTAAATTTTTCCTCCTCCTTTTCTAGTTATAATGAGGGTGTCTCTGTGTGATGATAATAAAGTTTGGAAATCTACAAATCAATTTCCTAATCCGACTTCTCATTCTTCTTCTACTTGTCAATGCTCAGATTCAATGGAGGATATCCCAGAATGGCTCATGAAGCCCATGGTGAAGACTAACCCCTCCATTCTGTAAGATGATGTTACTATTCATAACTCTAGTCTCAAATCTAATCTATATTTCTATTATCCTCTATCATCTATATGCCATGTCTCTTTGACCGTGATCCACCTGATCAACCTACTCCACCAACTAGTTTTTCACACCCTCTCAGTTTCGAGTTGTTGGTTCAAATTGTGATAAGATACAAGAGAATCACATTACACAGGTAGAGGAATAGGAAGGTGAAGATGATATCAATCTTTATTTTTTTTCCAAAAATCCTCCATGTGAAGATGATGCACTCTCGTTATTAAATGATTTTCAACATGATAATCTTGGTAGTGAATTAAATGAAATCAATTATTTCAATCAATCTGTAGCCTTGGGAAAAAATCATTGAGATGATGATGACCTTGTTCACGAATGCAATCATGAATGCCTAAGTCCATCATTCGATCTTTCAGTTTCTCATGAAGATGATACTTTAGATCTAGGATCCGATTCGGTCAAATAATATGTGCTTACCGAAAATTCCTCTTCATCTCACTACCCCTCATTCTCTATCATTGGCGATGAATATACTCACGACAGAGATACTCCATGCTCTTCAAGTCCTTCATCCAATGGGTTAACCTCTCAATTGGCACAACATTGTGAGATTATGCATGATGCAAATGAAAATAATCAAACCATTGAGTACTCTTCCGATACCTTATCATATCTTATCTTGCATGAAAATAACTCTTTGAATTGGTTTTCTCAAGAAATTTCTTCGATTCATACATCTTCAAATTTGCAATCAGAAGAATCTTTCAGTTTGAGTAATCTAGTTGTTGAAATTATAAAATATGATCAAATCAATAATAGAGATGGATGCTATCCAGTTAATAGTGATCTCAACAATCACTGAAAGAATTTGTCCTCACCCCATGCATGATATGGTTCAAACTTCAAAATGCAATTTTACAATTTTTGGAAGTTCCAGGACTTGCCAAAGAGTCAAGGCACTTCAACTTCGGTTGATGGTTATGTTAGGATATCACAACTTTGGTAAGACCCCTTAACTGAGTCAGGTTTGGATTTCTTTGCAAAACTCCTCTTTCTGTATGGTTTCACTTGATGTGAATTCTTTCTTGAAATATATTTGGAATTGTGGATATGATATTTTGAACGTTCAAGATTTGATTTTTGATCGGATTCAAAATGACTCATATTCTTGCAAATATATGGTATCAAACACAAGTTTCGAATGTGTATGTCTCAAGGAATCATGGAACTGTGAAGTTGATTATTGTAAATATTATCTTTTTCCAAAGGAGTCATACCTATCACACGTTTTTGAAAATAATTAGCGCTTGATCCTTCTTGTGAATATCCTGATGTTATTCCTTTTCTTCATCATACTTGAAATCCTCTTGAGCATTAGCGAATGCATGGATTATTTGATGAATCAAATTACTCTTCACTTGTTTTACCCTGACTAGTTTCATGTGTTTGTTATACTAACATTCCTTTTTTACTTTGTTTGACAACACGATGCTAGTGATGTGTGTAACCAGTAACAATAAAATGGTTTTTTACACTCCTCACTTGAGAAAGATGATTCTATTGGGTATAGCATTTGTGGAACCATTCAATTTGATTTCTTCGGTAATTATGAATTAGGAATCACATGCTTTAATCATCCCATCTGATCATGATTCTGTTTTTGATGACTGTCGTTTAACTTATTGTTTTGCCATCAACACATCCAATGACAGTCATTTTACATCCTTTGATTTTTATGTTTAACACATCACTATCCGTGTACATGTTAAGCAGTTGAGGCACTCCCACACTTGCAGATGGTTATTTCAAGTCCTCCCTTCCTTGACATGCCTGGTGAATATGATCATATCTATTTCTCCTCACAAGATTCCCATCGTAATCTTGTGCCTTTAATTGAAAATTCGTCTTGTCAATGATTTCAGGGTTTTCAAGAGGATTGTCACGAGTTTTATGATCCAATCATTGAATGATTGGAGAAATATTACTTGGAAGGCTCCTTCACAAACAAATCACAAGTTTTGATCTTCTTGTGTGCTTGCTAAGGAGTTCGGTGTAGTTGAAGACACATTCACAAGAAGCTTCCAAGGTTTTTTGAATGAGGGTTTTGATTAAAAAAGTAAGAATGTGAACTAGTTAGAAGTAGCAGTTATGGCCTATATTTCTGTTAACAGAAAAGACCTTCAATTTTTTGTGCAAGCTATTCAAGTTCTTATATTTTCTATTGCACATTGTTTTAAATTTGTTTTAATCATTCACATCTTTGTGATTGTAGGTCACGGACAATTACGGTGGCTACATTAGAAATTCCATTATACGTGACCCCAACCTTCTAACCGTTAGGTTAGGAGTAGGATTAGTTGCATCCTATTTTTCCGTCTCTTGTAGACATCCCATGCTTGTTCTCTTCAGTCTCTCTTGTCTTCTTACTTATGTCTTGCATTATGTTTCGGTTTAGCCTTTTTTTTCTTATGATTCGGTTTTTCTTTCTTGTTGTATTGTGTATTTTATTTGTGTTCCATCAATAAGACCATGTTTGGAGATGCTTTCATGGCCCAAAAGGGAATGTGGAAAAACATAAAGGGACTTTGTAACATTGCAACATTTTGCTAACACTTTGTCCTTCTTCCTTGTCTGGGTTACATCTTTTGGTCAATGATGTCCTGGCAGAAAATATGATCCTTGCATTAAGAAAACCTTGTTTTGAACCATGACCTCCATGTCTATTATGGAAACCTCATGCCTACACTTGGATTTTATCTTTCATTGTTTCAATATGATCCAATTAAGTAGAGAAGGATAAGGGTAAAATATAAATGAGTAAACCAATATAAGAAGTCTTATATATGGTTCTTTGAAGGGACAACCTCTCTTGCTCTTAATAAGTTGGGATCCCTCTTCCCCCCATGAAATAAATAAGCGTCAATGCATAGTCCTACATAAATAAATAAATAAAGGTGAAAAAAGGGAAAGGCTTCTTATGCAAAGAGGTGAAGCAAGCAACTCCGATGGGATACTATCTAGGCTCACTAGTAGCGGAGAAATGTTTTTGTCCCTAAAGTGACTCCGTTGGGGTAATGTCCAAGCCTGATGGCAGTTGAGTAACACTAGAGATGAAAAAACATACTCTGAAAATATAAATATCATTAACTTCATTACCCTATCTTGATTCAAAACATTTTGTGATCGTTTATGTTCTGTTTATTTTTAACTAAGTAAAGGAATGAAGGGGACTATTTTTATGCACAAGGTAAGTGTGGAAGCCACCATAATCTCAATGATGAATCAATAGTTCCTGAACAACTAGACCCTCGACGAAAGAATTGACCAAGGCAGAGAAGCTGGAGTTCTACTAGTGTGTCGCCAAGTGTTGTTGTTGTGACAAAAACCCTTCAAAATTGTGTGTACACTTGAATTTTGGATCCTAATATGGATCTTGTGATCAGTTGTTCCATAGTCACTTCTTAGTCAACTGATTCTTTTGATCCCCCTTGGATCAGAAGTGTCGAGGCTACTTTCTCACACATGCTCAATCCACAACAAGTTCATGAGTGCATCCTATTATGCAAGCTTGGACATGCATAACACGTTCCATCAAGACTGTGCCCGTGTGGTTTCCAATCCATGTTGATAGTCAGTGTGCACTTACAATGACATTTTCTCACATTCTAGCTACCTTCATACTTCAATTTGGTGAGTTTTGCAAACTCTCGCTTTGGCACACCTTTATTTTCCCGAGTGTCATTTTCATGTTTTCGACTGTTGCTTTTTCTTTCCTTCACTCTAACTAGTGTCATGTTCATGTTATCTTTTCTTTGGCATGTGTTACTTTCATTGTTGTCCACATATCGCAAGAGTCATTCACACTTTAGCAATTGCTGTCTTTTCGCAAGCCAACTATCACACAATGTATGTATGCTTGTTTTGGTGATTTCAAGGGGTTATATTTGTGTGAATAAGTTGTTCTAACCATGTAAACATTAGTCACACTCATTCCCAAAGTTCTTAGAAATGTTGTGCAAGTGTTAGCACAGTCATCATAAAGTCGTCACAAGGCTGTCACATTGAGGGAAATATGTTTTTAACTCATTCCTAATGATCTATGTTGTTGTGTCATCAAAGTGTTTAAATTATGTGATCACATTCAATTCATATCATTGTTCACATCAATCACTTTGGTCCCACACTTAGCCAATTTTCATAAATTCCCCAGCAACCTAGCCTCATCTGACCTTCCTCAACTGCGCACTTTATAGTTACAACCATCAAGCTACATCCTTCTCTCTTGAAACTGCACAATTCACAGTTCTACTTCCCAAGACGGTCCCACTGCACAATTCTAGTGCTCAATCTTGACCAAGCTCCTAGAATTGTGCAATTCATCCTCCTAGTTTGGCCATAACTACACATTGAGTAGTCTCTAGCCTCAATCTCATCCTTGATCTCTTGAACTACACAAATTTTTAATGTCCCAACCACCTCTACCTTCCATAACTATGCAGTTCTCCCAAGCAGTGTAAAACCTTGCAACTGAGATCACTGAGTCATGAAATTGTGAAGTTTGTCTCCTAAGTCTTGCCTAAACTGCACACTTCATAGTCTTAGGGCTCAATATCACAACTAACTCCCTCAAATATGTAATTGCACAATCACTTGGGCTCATCTATCCTCTAGAATTACACAATAGGTTGATCTAGTGCCCATCCCCTCAATCTCTCACCCTGAGCTCCCAGACTATGTTGTTTTCTTCCTCATCTTAACTTGAACTGCGCATTACACAATCTCAAGGCTCAAGCTCACCCTTGACTACCTGAGTTGTGAATTTCACAGTTACTAGGCCTCTTTCCCATCATACCCTTTGGTTTTGGCTCAATCAATGGATCAATATGCACCATCTTATATTGGGGGTTTATCATAATGATATCACATTGTCATGAGTGGATTGTAGACACAGGTACTTTATCATGCTATGAAAAGATGATGAAGAAGGAGATGGAGAAGGAGGACATGCTAGAAGACACATATGGAGCTGAAGAAATAAGATGATCATTAGGTGAGAAGATGAAGGAACACTGAACTCTAACAGAAGATGAAGATGAATATCACATGGAATACTCCTTATCTTCAAGTCATAAGGAGGAAGAAGAATAAGAACATGTACCATGTTTTTAAGAAGACATAAATAAATAAGTATCAAGAAGGAAAACTTGGAACTGCCACATCCTCATGCAGTTCATTTCATCAGTGTCATGTCATGTTCAGTCACAAGTCATCATATGCCACGTCATTATTGTGGATTATGTAATTACGTATTCGAAATGTATTGTAAAGTGGAAGTCCAAAGGATACATTCAGAATATGAAGAGTCATGTAAGGTCAAAAAGTCATATGAAGTCAAACATTCATAAGGGTAGTCAAAGAGTCACGAGGAAGGTGAATCATCACCTCTTGGTTATATATACACCCTCATTGTGTGAGAAAAGTACTTTTCACCTTGGCTCCTCCACAAGGCATTAGACAGATAAGCTAGTTATTTTGAGGAGCAAGGGGCGGCTCCAACACTGCACTATTGGAGCTAGTGCTGTTCATTGTATACATCTGTTTTGGAACTTTTACTAAATATAAGAACCCCTATGGTCTAGAGCATTCTTAATTCAAGTGTTACAGATATTTTTAAGACTATTCTATGAATGTTTGTAATTCATGTTTTCTTTAATCTATGCTAAAGTAGTTGAACTATTTCGGTTATTTTGGTACTCATCATATTGAGAATTTTTTGTAATTTCTATGATCATTTTCGCATCCTCATGTACTATTACACTCAATATTAGACAAATATTCCTTGTTACATTGGTTTCAATGACTATCAAAACTCTGTGGAATATTCTGCTTGATGTTGTATGGATCCTTCTTGTTCATGTGTGTCTCTACTAGGGTGGTACTACTACCTCTCTCTTTAAGGCTCACTTCTCCTCCCCTCTGTGGTGAAAGAACTTTAACACACATACAATCAAACACTCACTAGGAACACTCCCTTTCTTTTTGAAGGCACATTCACACTCCTCTCCCTTGTTGATAGCTAGATCCAAGGCATATATTTAAGAATACATGGCAACTGGGCTGATATTCTGGATGGGGCTCCTACTCCAAACAGTGTGAGGTCTAATTGGTACTTCACATCGAGGATACCCCTTGGTTGACAAATTTTCAACACTGTCAACATTATTGTAATCATATAAAGGCATTCATTAACATATATGCATAGATACTACATAATCCATAAGCATGTAAATATTCCATTCTTAAACCAAATTCATATGTATATGTTTGGCCAGATTATACATTCATTTTACCATTAGTTTTCCCCTTAGGCTTACAATATTTATAATAACATATACAAACAAAATAATGTTTTCTAGATCCATAAATCAATCCACAAATCACTCATGTTTTTCAAGGTAGATCTGCTTTTTCCTTATCAGCAAAATCTTGTCTATCCATAGATTTTCTAAATCGTAAAAGCACCCCCAATAGTTTCTAAGATTTCTAAACTTTTGCTTATCCTAACAAATTGCTAATTACTACCAAGATTTTTTTCTCCTACAACCTCTAATGATTTATTTCCTAATTTTTTTCATGCCTTAAAACATATATTTTCTTCTTAAAAATATTATCTCTATCTATAGTTACCTAAGAAATAAATAAATTAAATATTTACAATAAGGAAATAAAATTCCTTTTCCATGTAGAAACCAATTTGGAGGTTTGTCTCCAAAAATATTGATGACTTGGAAGCTCTAATGCTCCTACATCAGTATCACACTAGAAAAGAGGAAGAAGGTGTTCAATCAATTTCATTATAGCCTGAACAAAAATAAGGATCACACAAATAAGTCCTACATCACCATACACTTATCACCAGTGCATATCACCAGTGAGAGGCTTGTAATGCCTGATAAAAGGAAGGATTCTCTTGCCATACCCTCAACATGTACAATAGCCTCTCAGGATACTAAGATGAATGCAAGATATCATGTGGAATAAACGAAAGTAACATATTCCTAGATAGCTGATCTGAAAATCACTCGTGAGTGATCTCAGTTAAATAATGAATGAAAGAAGGTATTACAGACACATGTGTTGGTGTGTGTCTATGTTATCTTAGGCAACGGATCGATTAGATTGCAAAATACATAGACAATGGAAAGAATGGAAAATAGTAATAGAAACACAGTAAGCAAATACAAGAACACAACAAATTAATAAGGAGTTCACCCTATTCTCCAGGGCTATGTCTCCAGTCCAGCTTTCATTGGGGGCCTTCTTTTATTGTGTCTTTAAAGCAGATATTTATAGTGAGGAGCTCAATTTGAGTCTCCTAAAACAGATAATTCTTGGTAGGGTGGTTCTTGGATTCCCCAAGCCACTAGAGTGCACAAACTCTTTCCTTACCAAATATTGACCTCTTTGGTCTTTTAATGGGAGGAGCCCAATGTGGTACTCAATTCCTGACAAATCCTCATAGGGATTGCTTGAACCTCTCAAGTGTTCTATCTGCTCGATGTTGCCTTACGCTACAAGTTAGCTTGGCTCTCTGTTTTTCTGCCTCTTTCGTCTTTTTTCACTGTTCCCTTCTCTGGTTCTTCCTTTTCCTCTCTGTTATGTTCTCTATCTGTTCATGGCTGAAATCCAATCTGTCCTTGAATACTTGCTTCCTCTTCTGCCCCTTCAGATCACCTGCTGCTCTTCACTTGGAGTTCCCTAAATCTATGTCATTGCCATCGTCTCATAGGGAGGTGGCCACTTGTCCTCTCATGAACTGCGCTAGATCTTTCCTCAATGGTTCAGTATTTTAGTTACACTATGGAATGACTCATCTGCCAACTCAGCGGTCAAATTGGACTTCAGAATTTTATATGTCATGACTTAATTCCCCCGTCAAATGTGGTTTCTCATCAGGCACAATCTCCACCATCAGATTTGGAGCCCCCAGATCCTACGGTGTTCGCTCTTATAGCACGGTTGACTTTCTCGACCATTAGCCTGCGATGAGAGGCGGTTTTCTCTCTCATTTGCCAAACACGTGTCGTGCAATGAATGGAATCACTCATTCTCCATCTAAATCCGCTTATCATCCAATATGCCTCTGATCCACCGGTTTTGGAGCGTGGGACCCGCCTTTTGCTTTAGCACTTTCCCCATGATTTCCCGGCTTCCCATGCGACCGAGAACTTGGGGCCTTTCCATCTCGAGGGGTTTTTTCCAGTGATGCGCAATTAGAAATGGCCTCTGTTTCCCGATCTGTGCTTCCTAACTGCCAGTTTTCCTCCTGCGCGGTCTCCATGGGCCTTGGTCAGCGCGCTTTGACCAAGGTCCTCATTGTTCCTTGCTGGCTACAAACTACCATTGTTCAGAGGTCTTCCCAATAGCTCTTTGTTCATAAATTTTGAAGTTTTTTATGATTTGATACAGTCATGACACTTTGATAATTTTCATGGATCTGATTCGGATCGCGGCCTTCCCACTGAAAAAGCTTTTGGACCACCAAAAGTTGGTTTTAAAGCATTGACTAAGTGAGGGTACAATTGTCTCACTTTTCCAATCTCTATCCACTTTGCACTGCTCGGCTTTGAACCCTCGAGCCCAACTCTAAGGTGCTCAACATCTCCCGTGCACGTCGTCTTCACCTTCCTATACAGAACTGTGTCTTCCTACAATTCATTAAGATATTCAGGTAGCAGGTCATCAATAGAAGCAATTGGCTCTGCTCTTTGAGATCCTCAATTAGTGAAGGTTCAAATAGCCTCAAGAAATTTGCATTTATGACTGAGTAGACGTGCATGTAAGCTGGTAGATCAAGGCGCAAAGCATTCTCACCAATCTTCTCAAGTATCTTGAAGGGTCCATACCTGATAGGCTTTATCTTTCTTCCTTCACCTTGCATCCTGTCCTTGCTGATATACAGCCAGACTTGGTCACCAACTTAGAAACTATGCTCCATCCGATGCTTGTCATGCCTTGCCTTGTATTTGGCTTGGCTCTTTTCCACCTGTTCTTGTATTGCCTGGTGGATCTCTTGGATTTGTTCAATGAACCTAGTTGCCCTATCCACATCACTGTGTCCCTCAACTATGGTGTCTTTACCAAAGACAAAATCCAAAGGAGTCCTTTGTGTGAAACCAAAACAGGTCTCAAAAGGAGATCTCTATGTATAAGAATGTTTTTCTCTGTTGTAAGCATGTTGTACATAACACAAATGTTCATCCCAAAGCTTAAGATGTTTGCTACAATATCCTCTCAGCAACTGGATCACTATCTTATTGACTACTTCTTTCTGGCCATCAGTTTGTGGATGAAAAGCTATGCTTTTCTTTAGTTTGGTGTCCATCAGTTCCCATAGACTTGACCAAATCTTCCCCACAAATCGGGTGTCTTGATCAGGTACAATGGAATTGGGTAATCCAAAATGAACCCATACATGTTGAAAGAACAGTTTTCCAGTTTGTTCAACTGTAATCTGTTTATTACAAGGTATCAAAATACACATTTTGCTGAACCTATCCACAACAACATATAGATAATCATGACCTTTCCTAGATTTAGGAAGTCCTCTAACAAAATCCATGGAAACACTTTCCCAAGTGTGAGAAGGAACTGGTAATGGAGTGTACAAGCCTAGTTTTCTATTGTTGGGCTTGCTTTTAGCACACATAGTACACCCTCTTACATATCTAGAAACTGTCTCACTCATTTTTGGCCAATAACAAAATCTTTGTAGTTGTGCAATTATTTTACTTACCCCAAAGTGACTTGATATTAGAGAAGTGTGTGCTTCTTGAATTATCTTTACTCTTTCAGTTTGTGGAATGCATAACTTCCCACAATGGTATAAGAGTTGGTATTTTACATGATAATCCAATTCTTCTACTCTTTTGTCTTGAATTAGAGTTGCATATACATCTTTAAAGTCTATATCTTGAGCATATTGTTCAATGTAGCTCTCATGTAACACATAATTATGCTTAAGTATAGTAGATGCATTTATAATGGGTCTATATAACATGTTTGAAACTTTATTGTGTATGCTCTTTTTATATCTGATGACTAAATGAAACTGTTGTAGAAAACCCATCCATCTATAGTTTCTTGATTGCTACAACTTACTTTGGGAGTGTAGATATTGAAGTGGTTGATGATCAGTATGTATTACTGTCTCTTTGCCCATTAAGTAATGTTTCCACTTTTTCACACTCTGTACTAATGCATACAGTTCTTTATCATATGTAGGATAGTTAACTACTACAGAATTAAATGTCTCAGAATGATAACATATGGGTTTACCGTGTTGTGTAAACACTAATCCCATGGCATAGTCACTGGCATCTGTTTGGATCTCAAATGGTCTTCGAGGATCAAGCAGTGCTAGTATAGGTATTGTACTAATCTTTTCTTTCAAGGTGTTAAAAGCTTTCTACTATTTGCCTCCCCACTGAAACACCGCATTCAATCCTGTTAAAGCATGTAAAGGAGTTGCAATTAAGGAAAAGTTAGAAATGAACTTTCTCCAATATTTTGCTACTCCTAAGAAGCTTCTAACTTTTGTAGCAGATTTGGGTTTAGGCTACTTTACAATGACCGTCGCCTTAGAGGGATCTATCTTCAATTCACCACCCCCTACTATATGACCCAAATAATTCAGAGATGTTTTGCCAAATTCACATTTTGAGAGTTTAACATAAAGTTTTTCTCTTTTCAAAACA
Organism: Pinus taeda; assembly: GCA_000404065.3. Lineage (NCBI taxonomy): Eukaryota > Viridiplantae > Streptophyta > Pinopsida > Pinales > Pinaceae > Pinus > Pinus taeda. Next base: position 229,593 of record APFE030030571.1, on the reverse strand, counting down.
TCTAGTGTCTGCTTAACATGCTTTAAGTGTTCTTCCCATGTTTGTCTAAATATCAAAATGTCATCTAGATACACAATAAAAAAATTATCAAGAAAAGGTTTGAGTACATTATAATCTCATGAAAGTAGCAGGAGCATTAGTTAAGCCAAAAGGCATAACCAACCACTCATACAATCCCTGCTTTGTCTTGAAAGAAGTCTTCCATGCATCTTGTTCTGCAACCCGAACCTGATGGTATCTACTATGCAAGTCTAGCTTGGAGAAATAAACAACTTCTTTCAATTGATCTAAAAGGTAATCTATGTGAGGAAGGGGATAATGATTTTTGATTATTATCTTATTCAGTGCTTGGTAATCAATGCACATTCTCCACGAGCCATCGTTCTTTCTCACCAAAATGATTGGTGACCCACATGGTGATGTTCTAGGTTTGATAAACCCTTTCTCGAGCAACTCTTGCACTTTCTTCTTGATTTCTGCGTTCTCTAAAGCAGACAACCTATACATTCCAATGTTAGGCAATGGAGCATCTTACAACAAAATAATATCATGCACTATTTCCTTTTTGGGTGGTAGACCTTTAGGTTCTTGAAACAAGATATCATACTCTGAAGCAAGCTTTTCTAAATCAGCTTGCTGTTTAGCATTACAGTCCTCAAATACATTGTTTTTATTAGGTTTCTTTTCCTTTACAACCATCAAGAAGAATTGTTTTCATGAGTTTATCATTCATTTCATCTACCCTAAGTTTATGAGAGTATAATTATTTTTGAGCTTATGAGCTCTTACCAAGTATTCAATTCCATCTTCAACAAGTAGATACTTATTCTTAGCTCTATAGAAAATAACTTTTCTGTCATACAAGTAAGGACTTCCTAAAACAATTCGACATATATCCAAAGGAATTATGTCTAACTCAACCTCATCTACAAATTTTGACCCAAAATAAAACTTGAGTTTGCATTGTCTAGTCACTTGTAGTTGTACTTTATCATTTAACCATCCTAATGGGTATGGTGTAGTTACTAATCCCAACTCTTTTACAATTGCTTCAGAAATTAAATTTACTTGTGAGCCACCATCAAAAAAAGTATCAATCTTTTGATGTCTGGAAATAACTCGAATATGGAAAAGCTCATGTCCTTTTCTTTAATTTTCTTCATCAATAGTAGATTGTGAATAATTACTAGTAGATGCTTTAGAAATCTTACCTCTTATACCAGTGGTTGCAATGGTTGTTTCAGCTCCTGAGTTTGACCCCAAATATTTCTGAATAGCTGCAACAATCTTCTTCTTATTGCCCTCGAACTTCTTAGGTCTCAGCTCTGGATGCAGAATCCAACAATGCTCATCATCATGCCCATCCTTTTTATAGTGAGTGCATGAAGCCTTTCTTTTCTATGCAGTGTTAGCCTTCCATGCTTTCCATTTCTGCTTTCTTTTCTCCTTACTCTTGCTTGCAGAGGTTTGGGATGATCCCCCAACTTCTGGACTTCCATTCTTTCCTCTAGCTTCTAGATGAGTAGCTTGTACAGATACCTCATCTATACTAGTGGGAATAAACATGAGGATAGTGTGCCTCATGTAGCTGTGTAGACCACCAATGTACTTCAACAAAGTCTCAGGTGAGTCTAGTGAGATTCCTAGAATCAATGCTCTCTTTCTAAATTCTTAAGTGTACCCTTGCACACTTTGCCCTTTCAACTGTCGAAGATCTTTCCAGCTCATCATGGCTTGCTTCATGTAGGCCAATGGATAGAACTACTTTTTGATTGCAGAAACAAATTCACTCTAGACAGAGATAGTCTTACCATGTCCTTTCATGTTAGCTTGGGTCCTGCCTTCCCACCAAACCATGGTAGCGCCTCCAAGGCGTAGGCTCGCCAGTTGAATCTTTCTCTTGTCTAAATCAATATTCTGTACTCTACAATAAACATCAATTTCTCTAATCCAATTGTCCAACTTTTCTACATTCAACTCTCCATCATATATAGGTAAATCAAATTTAACATCTACTTTGATCAAAGATGCCTTCTTTTTGTGTTCATGGCTATTAGGAGGGGTGAGAAAGATTTCTTATTTCCCTTTGCCATTTGAGTGGTCATGGAAGTGAGACTCATTTTCTCCCGTGTCTTGTTTGGAGCTGATGAATCATCATCCTTGTGTTTTCTAAAGTCCCTATACATTTCCTCTACCATGGAATTTATGGCTAGGAAACTATCTATGAATTCAGGGTCTAGCCCCATAGAACCTTCCTTTGACATTGTCTTCTGAGGATAGACTCTCCCAATTTTAGGATTAGTTTCAACCAACTCTCCTTCTCCTAATTTGAGCTTTGATCTAGTTAGCATTCAACAACGAAACCAACACAAGCTTGTCTAATCTTAATAGCCTAAAGCTCTGATACCACTTGATCTGAAAATCACAAGTGAGTGGTCTTAGTTAAATAATGAATGAATGAAGGTATTACAGACTCATGTGATGGTGTGTGTCTATGTTATCTTAGGCAACGGATCAATCAGATTGCAAAATACACAGGCAATGGAAAGAATGGATAACAGTAAGAGAGACACAGTAAGAAAATACAAGAACACAACAAATTAATAAGGAGTTCACCATATTCTCCAGGGCTACGTCTCCGGTCTATCTTTCAGTGGAGGCCTTCTTTTATTATGTCTTTAAAGCAGAGATTTATAGTGAGGAGCCCAATTTGAGTCTCCTGAAATAGATAATTCTTAGTAGGGTGGTTCTTGGATTCCCCAAGCCACTAGAGTGCATAGACTCTTTCCTTACCAAATCTTGACCTCTCTGGTCTTTTAATGGGAGGAGCCCAATGTGGTACTGAATTCCTGACAAATCCTCACAGGGATTGCTTGAACCTCTCAAGTGTTCTGTCTGCTTGATGCTGCCTTATGCTGCAGGTCAGCTCGGCTCTCTGTTTTTCTGCCTCTTGCTTCACTGTCTCTTTCATCTTTTTTCACTGTTCCCTTCTATGGTTCTTCCTTTTTCTCTTTGTTCTGTTCTATGTCTGTTCATGGCTTAAAGCCAATTTGTCCTTGATTTTTCACTTCCTCTTCCACCACTTCGGATCATCTGCTACTGTTCGCTTGGAGTTCCCTGCCTCTGTGTCATCGCCAATCATCTCACAGGGAGGTGGCCACTTGTCCTCTCATGAACTACACCAGCTCTTTCCTCAATGGTTCGGTATTTTAGTTACACTGTGGAATGACTCATCTGCCAATGTAGCGGTCAAATCAGACTTCAGACTTTTATATGCCGTGGCTTAATTCCCCCTTCAAATCCGGTTTCTCATTGGGCGCAATCTCCGCCGTCAGATCTGGAGCCCCCAGATCCTATGGTGTTCGCTCTTATCACGTGGTTGACTTGCTTGACCATTAGCCCACGATGAGAGGCAGTTTTATCTCTCATCTACTGGACACGTGTCATGCAATGAATGGAATTGCTCATTCTCCACCCAGATCTGCTTACTGCCCAATATGCCTCCGATATTCCATCGGTTTGGAGCGCGGGTCCTGCCTTTTGCCTTAGTGCTTTCCCCACAGTTTCCTGGCTTCCCATGCGACTGATCACTCGGGGCCTTTCCTTCTTGAGGGGTTTTTCCCAAGGATGTGTGATTAGCGCTAAGCACTAATCACACATTAGAAATGGCCTTCGTTTCCCGATCTGGGTTTCCTAACTACTAGTTTTCCTCCCGCATAGTCTCCATGGGCCTCGGTCAGTACGCCTTGACTGAGGTCCTTGTCGTTCCTTGCTGGCTACAAATTGCCACTGTCTGGGGGTCTTCTTGATAGCTCTTTGTTCATAAATTTTGAAGTCTATCCTGATTTGGTACATTCATAGCACTTTGATAATTTTCATGGATCCTATTCGGATCAATAGCTCTGTTGAAACAACATATCATATTGCTAAAGGAACAAACAAAGAAAAAGAAACATGAGATAATCATAGTAGAATAATAGAAGAAATGAATATCAAATGTGCATGAATTATACAATTCCTTAGTATTATGAGTATATAATTGCTTATATAATTTACATAAGGTATCAACTCAAAAATTACCTTCAAGGAAATAGCTAAACAATGAGGAAATGAGCTACAAGGAGTACTAAGTGTTGTCACTCAACTGGAAAAATAGAAAAAATAATACCCTCAGGCCTTAGCTAAATGTCATAGATTCAATCCAAAAGGAAATCCTTTATGGATCTATAACAATCTTCTGATATCTCAAGATTTAGGAGAAGCTAGAAAAATACACAACTCAGTCAGTGGCCTAGTATGAACAACATTGTTCCTTGCCAGAAAGTATTATCACGATGAATAGGTTGAATTCAATTTGGAATCAAGGATAGGCTAGAGGAGATGAGGAGGTGAACATGGAAGTAGATGAGGTTTTGAACGAAAATCAATTGTCCTTTAATGTGTTCACTAGTAAAATTACTAAGGAAAACATCATACATCATCTAGTGAACATTGTTAAGACACCCCAAGAAATAGACCTTTCAGATTTGAAAATATGTGGCTTTCTCACCCAGAATTCATCAGTAACATCGAAGAATGGTGGGTCAAGGATCTACAAACCTAAGGATAAACAATATTCATGCTTCACAAAAGATTAAAGTACATCAAACTGAAGCTTAAAGCCTGGAATAAGAATGAAATTGGTAATATTTTTTCAAGAAAGAAAGTAGTGGAAAATAAAATAATGGAGCTCAACCAAGCTTTGATCAAGGAAGGTTTTGACAAGGACAAAAATGACCAAGTAGAGAAACATCACCAAGGGTGGGAAAAGTTGTGCCATCAAGAGGAAATTTTTTGGAAACAAAAATCAAGAGTTCAAAGTCTAAAAGAAGGAGAGAGAAATACTAAATTTTTCCATAAATCTACTATGGAAAATAGGACTTACAATAGAATCTCTTCGATCAAGGATGAGGAAGGGCAGATACATCAATCTCATGAGAAGATAGAAGCATTGTTAGTTAAGCATTTCCGAGGTATTGCTCATGAAAACGCTTTAGACAGGGATCCTTTCATCAGGGACCTCATAAAGCATATCCCCAAGTTGGTATCCAGAGAGGATAATTGTAATCTCAACGGACCGATTAGCGAAAAGGAGGTCAGTGAGGTCTTCAAGGAAATGAAAAATGGTAAGGCTCGAGGTCCGGATGGTTTCAATGTAGATTTATTCAAAGCTTGTTGGAATATTGTCAAAAAGGATATTATAAGGGTTGTGGAAGACTCCAGGCTGAACGGAACCATTTTGAGAGCTCTCAATACCTCCTTTATCTCCCTTACTCCAAAGAAGTATAATGCCCAAAATCCAGAGAGGTATAGACCCATAGCTTTATGCAACATTGTTTATAAGATAATTTCAAAGTTGTGTCCAACAAAATCAAACCTTTAATGCCTTCGCTAGTTTCAGGGGAACAATCAGGTTATGTGGAGGGAAGACAAATTCTAGACAACATCATACAAGCACACGAGGTGGTACACTCATTAACGAGTGAAAGGAAATCAGGAATGATAATGCAATTGGACATTGCCAAAGCTTATGATAAAGTAAGTTGGACATATATCAAGAAAGTACTTGTTGTGTTTGGTTTGGACCATAATTAGATCAGATGGGTCATGTCCTGGTGACTTCCTCCAGCTTTTCAATTTTAATTAACGGCTCTCCCTCTGAACTTTTTCTGCCTTCTCGAGGTCTCAGACAGGGAGATCCGCTCTCGCCTTTTATCTTCATCCTCATGATGGAAGGGCTGGGGCAATCCATCAAACATGCTAGAGCTACCGGAAAAATTCAAGGACTACAACTTTCAGAGAATGGACACGCACTGACTCATCAAAAGTTTGTAGATGATACCATGTTACAAGGGATTCCCATGGTCAAGGAAGCTAGCTTACAAACAAATTTTGAAAGACTTTGCTTTGGCTTGAGGTATGGAAGTTAATCTTTGCAAATCAAAAATATTTTTCTTTAATACTCATATAGCAATCCAGAGAAATGTCTCTAGAATCCTTGGATTTCAAAGAGACTCTCTCCCCTCTAAGTATTTGGGAGTGCCTCTAATGGCTAAACCTATTCTCAAAAGCATATGGGAACAATTAATCATCAAGATGCAAGACAAGGTCAGGAAATGGGCAAGCAGGTCTCTAAATCTGGCGGGTAGACTGGTTCTCACAAAGGCAGTGTTACAAGCTATCCTTGTCTTCATGTTATCAGCTCTCCCAGCTCCAAAAGGAGTTTTACAACAATTTAGAAACATCCAAAGATATTTTCTTTGGGGCAAAGAGGAAACAAGGAAAAAAGGGCTTTAGTCTCATGGGATAAGATTTGCAAACCCAATAACCAAGGCAGCCTTGGATTGGATGATATAGAGATTCTAGGTAAGGTTCTAGGGGCCAAACTTTGGTGGAGGTGGGTTAAGGATCCTAAGGCTCAATGGGAAACCATCTGGAAGGAAAAATATGAGAGTGTCTGGCTTTCTCATGATATTAGAATGTCTGGAAATATAAAGGGCTCTCCCATATGGAATAAGGCCTGGGAGAATAGAGAGGTTGTCCAAAAAAACTGTTTTTGGGAAATCAGAGATGGAGATCTGGCACTATTATAGGAGTAAAAATGGCAAAAAGAACCAACTCTTTTGATAGAAGATTTCATGAGCCTCAAACAAGAGACAGACAACCAAAGATTATGGAAAGTTAAGGACTTTTGGGAGCATTCTCACAACACAGAAAAATGGAGAACATGGAAGGAAATAGAGGTTAGAGATAATAGGACCCTGAAGAGTAAAGTAGAGACCCTTAAGAGGTTGATGGATAAGAGGATGATACTAGTTACTGAAGGGCATGATCAACTAAGATGGAGCATTAACAATGAAGGCAACTTTAACATTAAGGAAGTGAAAGGGATTCTCCTTGGGATGGAATCCCAAGCTACAGACAGAACTTGGCAGAAGCTATGGAGGCACAAGGATTGGATGAAGATCAAACTCTTTATGTGGCTGGTTCACCATAGGAAAATATTAACCTGGGATAATATCAGGAAGAAAGGTATTCTGGGACCCTCAAGATGCCAGCTCTGCGAAGTCCAAGAGGAGACCTTTGAACATCTTCTCAATAGTTTCATTTTCACCTCCGCATTATGGGATTTCTTTGCCACCATCTTCAGACAGTCATATAGAGACAAAGACAACATCACAAATACCTTGACCAATTGGAGGAATAATTTCTTGGATTATGAAGTTCTTAACTCTGCCTGGGCTCTGTTACCAAGTTTCATCATTTGGAATGTGTGGAAAGAGCAAAACATAAGAATATTCAAAGAAGAGAAAAGGTCCTCTCTTCGAGTGTTGGAGCAAATCTCAAAATAGCTTAAGGAGATAGTCAGCACTACAGTTAGGGATATCCCTAAAACTCCTCCCTCAGAAGTAGAGTTTTCAATTCTCAGATAGTTAGGCATGTAGGGGCTGAGTCCACAAGGTATAGACAGGAAAATAAACATGAGGGAACCGGGTAAGGAGTTCTGGAATCCTCCCCTGGAAGGCTTTTTAAAGTATAATATGGATGGGGATTCAAAGGGAAACACAAGCATAGTAGTCTTTAGAGGGGTTCTTAGGGATGAAAACAGAAGCATTATCTCCATCTTCTATGGTCATCTAGGAAAAGCCACCAACAATATGGCAGGATTAATGGCATTGGAACAAGGCTTGGAATTTTTGAAATAGAACAATCGCCAAAATGTAATAAGAAGTTGATTCATTGTTAGTAATCAACGAAACCAAAAGAATTAGTCATGGAACATGGCCGGAGAGAGTTTCAAAACATTGGAGGCTATTACAAGTTCCCTAGAAAATTCAGGGACATCTACAGGGACTGCGCACGCTTAGATTCATCCATGTGCATCGAAATGCCAACAAGTTGGCTGATATTCTGGCCAACCAATGTGTCAGGTGTAAGGATAGTAGAGTTTTGATGGATTGGCTTGCAATGCTGCCGAGCAACCTAAAAGAGCTTTGCCATAACCAAGAGGAAGAGGACAAAGAGGTGTATAAGAACAAAACACAGGAAGCTATTTCACAATGATTGGGTTTTGGCACGCTTCTCTTTCCGGGTCTGGCAAGCCTGTGGAGGAAGACTGGTCAGGGTTGACCTTAGCTATTGTGGGAATCTCTTCCTTGCATAGCCCCGGAGTCAGGCACAGGGTTATCTCTTTCAGCCGAGTGGTGGAAAGGGACAAAAGACGGTGGGAAACTTTTCACAAGTTTCGGAGGCGGGACACAAAACCGCTTTCAAAGTGGTTTAGGTGAGATCATACCGCTTACATATGGAAGATAGTTTTGAATTTTGGGCAGTGATTCCATACAACTCTTGATGCGCGGATGAGGGTTGGGCCTAAAAACCACCCTCATCGCATGCTAAAGAGTGATCACTTTGGCTGTGCGATGATACAGTTCAGCCGTCCGATGGGATTAAGCAATTCAACAGTCAGAATTAATCGAAAGGTTGGGTGAGGTCCGGGGGTTATCCTTTGGATTTCTTCCTGATGTGAAAAGTATCTCAGGGGTTTGATCTCATGAGAAGTTTAGATGGTGGAGATTTCATGATGTGGATTATGAGGGTAGGGTCCACGGAACCTGTGGGTCCCGTGGTTTATTTTTGTTCGTTCCCAAATGGAGGGGAAGGATTTTTTGGGGGTTTGAAGTCTTAGTTTCTGTTAAGTCCGATCTTGGCAAGACCATTACCACTCAGTTTGGTGGCTAGGTGTAAATTTTGTAAATTATACTTGTTTTAATCAAATAGAAGGCACTACTCTTGCTTAAGAAAAAAAAAGAACATTGCTAAGAAGTACATGATGATGTTGACTTATTTTGGGTTTCATTGAAGAAGGATTCCCCAATCATCTCAAATACCACAATAGAATACCATGCCAGCATTGAGAGTTTTCTTCCTAGTAGAATCCTAATTATCTTATATCACTATCAAATCTAGGTGCCATATCTCCAAGACACCCTAAAGATCCCATTTCAAGACTCAATCACAATTTAATAGCTTTTAGCCTCATTATTGAGACATATTTAGCATTTTATTTTGAAATCTATGAAAATATAAAGAGTTGTAACCAACCTGACAAGAAACTAAATAGTCACAAATGGAAATTACAAACTCAGGATTATAAATACTGTAAAGCCCTCAATAGAAGTGATTGCTAATATTTGAATTTTGGTTTTGATTTTAGGAATTTTATTGTAGTTGCAATCATCTATTTTATTAATACATTTTTATACTATAGATAGGAGACTTGGACTTTGGGATTCATGATTCAATATTAATAACCCTTGAAAGTCTATTTCTAGAGATGTATTTATGCATGCATCTTGTCCTTGTTTTTGAGCATTCATAAACAATGGATGTATGTCGATACTTTAATGGGATGCATATTACTAGATTATGGAATATTCTATAAATTAGATAACACCTTAACATGATTATTGTTTCAATTCTATTAATTTAATTTATGATCACTTATTAGATTAGCATACTAACTATTTTGGAGTTTTTTCCTAGTAGATAAGACGCTCAATGTTGTCTTAGATCTGGGGTAATTGTTTTCTTGACTATGTGGCTATGTTTTTATTGGCTTATTACTTATTATTTGTCTTCTATATTTAACTTTTATCCAGCTTATTCATGTTCATATTAGTCCATTAGATAGTTTTTCTTAGTATCTGCATACCCCTACTATGATGATTATACTTATCTTACATCATTCTTGAAAATTAAGAAAGGTTACCAAGCTAGAATCTCGATGGATCTCTTATCCAAAATAGTGTGAGGTCTAATTAGGACCTTAAAACATAGATAAACCCTTGATTGTTGCTAGGTCATTCTCCCTTTTCAATAGTCACTTTGGTGTGAGAAGGAAGGCTCTAACTTTCATGGCTGCTAGAATTCCTTGGTGTAACCAAGAAAGCAGATTAGGTGAATAGATACCCACATAACCATTCCACATTCCATTTATTGGACTTAAATTTCAATATCCATGACCACCCAATTTTTTATATAATACCTTCGCTTGAACCTCCATCCTACACAATTTTACCAATTTTTGGCAATTAAAGGATGGAGTTTAAGGTAAAAATCATTTGTAAAATTATTTCTTTTTTGATCCTTAAATGTTTATAAAAATATTATTTCGTTACTAACGAGGTTGAAAGGTACAAAACTTGTCAATACAAGAATTAAGCCACCAAATATGTTCCACATCAACAGGGAGGATTCTTATACTAGAAGGTTGATCCATAAGTGAAGGCAAGATGTATCAAATCAGTGAGATTGAGCAAAATATCATGGGATTGCCATAATATTCTCCAACAAATTCATAGGAAAAATACACATTGTAGGATTGTAGTTGTTGTATTAAGTTTATTTTTAGCATAAAAACATTGAATTGACCCTGATTTTAGGCAACTGAATTAAGAAGTTACATTTTGTATAAAAGTAGATAGATGATACATAAATGGGTTATAGAGAAAGAGACTTATAAAAACCTACATACTCTGTTGTATCGAACGTCTATTTTTTCAGTAATACAATGAGAATTTATGTGAGTGATATAAGTTTACAATAACATTTCATACCTTTAACATAAACACTTACCAGGGGGTCTCCTTGGTACGTGCTGCTCATATTTATTTTATATGTTTTAAGCTTTGACATGGTTTGGTGTGACTTCTGTTTATAATCTGCATGATGTATGTGATGAATGAAAATGCTTTGCTTTTCCTGTAATTATTTAACATTCATGTAATCGTGTGTTATAATTTCCTGTAATTGCATGTTGAAACCTCTTGTAGTCATCCTGTAATCAGTACATGATTTCCTGTAATAACTACTGGATTTCTTGTAGTGATCCTGTAATCATATAGGAATTTTTGTAGTAATGATAGGATTTCCTATAGTGATCATGTAATCATGAAGGATCCTACATATTTGTTGTAATTACATATTTTGTGATTTTGAAGTGAATTTATTAGATTGACTTTACTTTCAGTATTAATGCTTTGAATCATTAAATTAATTATATTTTTATAATTTGGTTTGTGTTTTAGAATAAAAGAGAGTGATTTTGATTAGAATTTGCTTACATAACTCAGAAAATGGATTCCATATAAACTTATTTTTAGAATAGTTTTAGTTGATTTTGATCAACAACTAATTCAGAAGGAGTATCTGGTGAGGAAGTGTGATATATCCTACTGAATCTATAAGATTTGTGTCAACAATTCAAAATTAAATTTAATAGTGTGGAAATCAGTGTAAGAAGAATAAACTCTAGGATCTACATGTACATGCTTACACACACCGTGTTTCACCTCGAAATTTACCTACCTGGATTGACAAAATAAATGTTAATTTATTTATCCCAATTTATGACTTGACATTTTGGTGCCATTGCTAGGGAGGTGTAATAAAATGGTGCTTAGGAGTTTAATTTGTTTGATAAAAACGAAAAAAATAAAAAATAAAATAGAAAATTCTCTTTATTTACATCTTACAATATGATTTTTTATTATCATGGGGGAGTAGGAATATAATATGGGAGGTAAGAATCTACACCACCACCATATTGTGTCCTACAAATCCAATTGAGCTAAATATTGTATGTAAACATTAACAGATAGTAGAGGAAGGCTTACTAGACCACTTGGAATTGGTAGACAAAATTCTAGATAATTTGGAATTACCCCCCCATAAACTCATGTGATTGAGAAAGAAGAAATGCAATATGAAAGTTCAAGAGAAGCACAAAAAGGATCATGTTCCATAAGTGATACATCAAAAATTCAGCTAGAACTACCGATTGGTTCTCCCCATACAAAGTGGAATATAGTTTATACTATATTTTGGAATGAAAACATGACAAAAGAGGAACGAGGATCTAATATAGGAGGTGACCTCAATGGACATAAAATTGCTAGAGGAGGCCGAAGAGATGGTGGAGGAGGCTGAGGAAATGGGAATGGAAATGGAAATGGAGGATGAAATTGACAACCATAAGGAGATAATGATAGGGAAGCAACATTTGGCTTTCCCATTCTGGACATTCCAAGAGCTGAAATTCAAATTAAAAACTTTCCACCATCTATACTTCCAACATTTTATGGGAGGATCACTGAAGACCTTGACTCCTTTCTATTTTAATTTGATATTTTATGTCACATTTATGCTTACAATACTGATTCAGTAAAATTGTGATTATTTCCTGCAACATTGGAAGGCGTTGCACTACGACGGTTCATGTGTTTAGGTGAAGGAACTATTTCATACTGGGATGATATGAAGAAATATTTTCTTAAGAAATATCAATCCTATTTCAAACCAAAATATTATGAGGAGGATATTTTTAGAATGATACAAGAAGAAGATGAAACCTTAGAACATTATTTAGAAATATTTTTACATAATTTGCATAAAGCTAAGCAACATGACTTGAGTCCTGACATAATTCGTACTATATTTATAAAAGGCATCCATGATGGATATATATATATATATATATATTATATATATATATATATATATATATATATATATATATATATTGGATGTTGGTGATATTTCACATCTCTCATTTGACAAAATTAGTGATTTGTGTAGGAAATATTCAAGATGAAAAGCTAAAATTGGTGCAATCATAAGAAATCCTCTCTTTAAAGTTACTAAATCATCTACTGGAGGTGTCAATAGGGAATAATTAGGAAACCTGCTAGAGGGTTTTAAGACTGATATTTTGAATAATCTTAATTCTCAAATAGATTATTTGAATAATAGGGAAAAGAAAGAAGATAAAGAGTTAGTCTTATCTATATTTTTCACTAGATGTCGAAAAAAACATCCATTAAGAGAGTGTCCTCTTGATAATATTCATTTTTTTTTTATTTGTGCAAATTTACACAAGATTGAAGAATGTCCCACATTACCTAAGCTAAAGACAACTTACCAAGGAGACTTTGGAACTGTAGGATCGAATTATAATATTGCACCTCGGAGTCCATGGCAACCACATGGAATAGGTATGTATCAAGATGCTAATCAAAAAATTATTCCTTATTATAATGATCCTCAGAATATATGGATTGCCCCAATGCCATGGAAACCATGGCCTCCACAAGATTGTGAACCATTTGAAAATCTTACAATTTCTGAATAGCATGTTATTCCTATATATTTTGGACAATCTACAATATTTCAACAGTTTGAAATCCCTTTAATCTCTTAGAATTCAGAAATTTTGTTACATTCATAAATTCCTATAAACCTTGTAAATTTTCGTATAAATTTTGAAATTTTTGTACATTATGAAATTCCTGTAAATCTTGTATATCTAAGTCAGCTTCGTTAAGAACATTGACTGTTTATTCGCATTCTCTTTTAGGACAACATTTTCAAGAAACGTGTACTAAGGATGGTTTAAAATTAGCATAATCAGTTTTTCCTATACACTCAATATCAAATCCTTGCAATAAAGTTATTGAAATATCTCCTAGAAAGACTTTAAATATCAATTCTAAATTGAAAATTTTCCAACAAGATCAATTGATTATGTTATTGTAGAAAAATTCCAAATATTTTGCTTGGGAATACACTGATATGCTGGGAATACATCCTGATACAAGCTCACATCATATTTAGATTCAAGAAAATGTTAGACCTGTGAGACAACCGCAAAGAAGAATGAACCCTGCATTAGATGAAATTATTAGAAAGGAACTCCAAAAATATTATATGTAGATTTTATCTATCCAATATATGAAAGCCAATGTGTCTCACCATTGGTTATTGTTCCTAAAAGGAACGGTAGATGGAGGATATTCATAGACTACATGGAACTTAATAAGGCCACTCTAAAAGATCATTTTCCTCTACCTTTCATAGATCAAGCCTTGGATAAACTAGCTGGAAAGAAATAATTTTCTTTCCTTTATGGTTTCAATGGTTATGATCAAATACGAATAGCCTTGGAAGATCAAGACAAGATAACCTTTACCTACCCATGGGGAACCTATGCTTATAAAGTACTACCCTTTGGACTTTTTGATGCACCTGCTACATTTCAAAGGGAAATCTTGGCTATTTTTGTTGATTTAATTCATGATTGTGTGGAGGTATATATGGATGATTTCATTGTTTATGGAAACACTTTTGAGGAATCCCTTGATAACCCAAGAAAATATTAAAAAGATGCCAAGAGTCAATCTTTCTTTAAGAAATGAAAAATGTTTTTTAATGTTTAATGAATGAGTCATCCTTGGAAATCATGCCTCTTTCTTGGGTATTAAGGTAGATCCACATAAGGTTGAAGTAATTGTTAACTTTCTAATTCCATATTCCGAGAGAGATATAAGAAGTTTTTTAGGACATGCGGGGTATTATAGGTTTCTTATTTAAAAAAAATCAAAATTTTCCTCACCATTGTTTAAAATTCTTGCAAAAGATATTGAGTTTTACTAGAATCATGACTAACAAATTGTATTTGATGTGCTTAAAGAAAAAAAATTCTACAACTCTTGTGTTAAGAGGACCTAATTGGACATTACATTTCCATATATCTACATATGCTTCTGATTCGACCATAGGATTTGCTTTAGGGAAAAAATAACAACAAATAACATATGCCATTTACTATATTAATAAAAATTTGACTCCGACTAAAACTAATTACACTATTACAGAAAAGGAATTTTTGGCAGTTATTTATGTAGTTAGCAAGTTTTGTCATTACATTATAGGTTATCAAGTCTTCGTGCATACTGACCATTCTGTTATTTGATATCTAATGAACAAACAAGTAGAAAACGGAAGAATTAAAAGATGGTTGCTAGTATTATAGGAATTTAATATCATAGTGCTAGATAGGCTAGGAAGGAAAAACCAGGTAGAAAAATTCTTTTCTCGAATCATCAATTTTGGTGAGATCATTCCTATAGTAGATAGTTTTCCAAATGAAATTTATTTGCAATTTCTATTATAACACCTTGGTTCATTGGCATTTCCAATTATTTGTCTACAGTAAAATTCCCACCACATTTTTCATCAAAAGAAAAGAAGAAAGTGATCAGGCATAGTGATAGATGCTATTGGATTCAAGGAAATATTTTCTATGCATGAGTAGATATGGCCATTCGTAGATGTGTTAGAGAAGATGTGATGTTAGATATATTGAAAGAATATCATGATGAGCCATATGGATGACACTTTTCAGATAAAAGGACAACCTATAAACTTATCTAGCAAGGATACTATTGGCCAAGTCTTTTTCAAGATGCAAGAATGTATGTGAAAAGCTATGACAATTGCAAAAGAATGGGTTTCCCAGTTGCAACCAATGAAATACATATTCATCATAAGTTATTGTAGAACCATTTGATAAATGGGCCTTAGACTTTTTGAGACCCATTAATCCATCATCAAAGAAGAAGAGTCACATATTAGTTTGTATAGACTATGTGACAAAGTGGGAAAATGCAAAGGCTTTTGTAAAGGCTAATGAACAATTCATAGTGGATTTTCTATTTAAAGATACTTTTGTTCATTGTAAGGTACCTAGAGAGATATTTATTGATTAGGGGGCTTAATTTACATCAACTATAGGTGAGTCAATCATGAAGGAATATCAAATCAAACATCGAAAATCATTTCCTTATCATCCACGGGCCAATGGCCAAGTGGAATCTACAAATAAGGTTTTGGTAGGCATCTTAACCAAGACTATTGAGCTTCACTGAACGGATTGGGAAGAAAGGATTCCTGAGTCCTTATGGGCATATAGAACAACATTGAAGAGTATAAACAGTCATACCCCATACAAACTAGTCTATGGAAAACATGTACTTTTTCCCGTTGAATTTCAAGTTAAAACTATTAAGGTTGCAGTTGAATTGGGAATAAACCTGTCTGAAGCTCAACAACAAAGAGTCCTACAGTTAAATGAATTATATGAAATGAAATTAGATTCTATACAAAAACCAGTCTTACGCAATAGCAGAGAGTTAAATGGAATGAAAAAATCATAAAGAATAAATAATTCAAGGCTGGAGATTGGGCCATATTGTTTGACTCATGATTTAAAGACTTCAAGAGTAAGTTTACAACTAATTGGTTGGGACCCTATGAAATTAAAATTTTGTTTGATAATGGTGTTGTAGAAATTAAAAAAATTGATGAATCAAACATTTGATTCATAGTCAATAGCCATAGGCTAAAGTTGTATCATCAACCAGTTTCTAGAGATGATTTTGTTTCAAATTTTTAGAATGCAGAGATGGATATTGTGGATAAAGTGGGTAATTCCCCTCATCCACCTTCATCCTAATTTTTTTTTTTTTTCTAAAATAATGAGCTAACTCTGTTCCTTCTTGTGCTCATTAAACATTTAAAAGGACATCTATCATATTTAGGCTTAATCCTTTATCCAACTTTGATAGAGTAATAATGGAAAAGGAAACCCCTCAGGGTTTTCTTTAAGTTTTTCAGACTCTCTAAAATTGAAAATAACAGTGAGCATCAACCATCTTGGGCTCAAGAGAAATCAACAGGATAGTACTTGAGTTTTATTTAAGTTTTTCAGACTCTTTAAAATTGAAAATATCAATTATCATTAACTTATCCTGGGCTTGATAAAAATCCATGGGATAATGTTCTAAAGATGTAAATATTATAATTTGGTAATAAGTGGTAGCTAATTAGAAAAAGGGCCTCGCACTTTCAAAAACAATGTAAATATTATTTCTTGTAAATGCATAATTAAAACATACATTCTTGTAGTTACAAGCATTTCAAAAAACATATATTATCAATCCCTATAAAAACACAAACATAAAAGTTCCCTGTAAAAAGTCTTTTAGTTACAGGAATCTCTGAGCTTAAGTATTTTCAATATCATTTGGAGGAGATTAATTTTTTTTTTAATGGTTGATTACCTTTGTTAGAAATCTACATTGGAGAAAATTTACACTGATATTAGCTATGAAAATTTTGAGCAGTATTACCAAGAGAAACATTGCTTCCCAGGTTCTTATAGTTGAAAAATGATTCCTACAAGTGAAGTTCAGATTTCTCCAAGTAAAGTTCATATCCTACAAGTAAAGTTCATATTTCTACAAGTGAAGTTCATATTCCTGCAAGTAAAGTTCAAATTCCTGCTAGTAAAATTCAGATTCCTGCAAGTGAAGTTCATATTCCTATAAGTAAATTTCAAATTCTTGCATTTAAGCAGTGGTTTCCTATAAAATCAATCTCGATAGAAATAAGATAGTTGTAGAAAAAATATATTTATTCCATCATGGAAAAAACAATGAAGGTACCAACAAAGATCACATTTTGTAATTCCTTGCAAGGCAATGAAGAGGTAACTAATTTATTTATTAAATTGAAAAGACTTTTAAAAACACGACTTTTATTTTTAAATAAATCCTACTTTAATCTCCATAACTCAACATTATTACCATGATACATGCCCATTTTGTGTAATTATTGCTTTCATGACCACTTGTCCATTGTGAAATTATTATCCTGTAATGTCTACTAGGAATTCTGAAATCGTGAATGATGTCAGCCCTCTCCTCGTTATGATAAATTTATTATTGCCAATGATTATGAAAAGTGACATTTGTACCTTTAGTTACAAATATTAGTTTTACTCGAAATCAAGTCATTTTTGTTCTACATGATATAACCCACAACCATTTCCAAATTAAAAAAAAATCCTATAAAGCTTAGTTTCTTTACTTTGTCTTATACCTTGTATACCCAAAAATGATTTTAAGCCTTCTAAGTAGAGGCATTATTGAGAATGGTGATCCCAGGAGTGGTATGCAGTGAACCTTATGGAATTACTATCCTAGAACCTTTCCCAACGTGTAGGATACATTTTCACATAGCTTGATTACTGTCATTCTTTGAAAGCTTTCAAGGTCATAATGTTATAGCCATAAAACAATTTTCTACAACATTCAATGGGGAAACAAGAAGGGTTGGAGAATTACATTCACAGTCTCGAAGAAAACCCTAGGTAGGGTTACAGGACTAGCACGAACATGTGAAAAATGATTTAAATGGAAGAGGATAGCAAAGAGAGTAGCAATGCAATTTATAAATAGAGCGCATGGGAACATCGAATGGACCAAAGGAGTATCTAGACTATGGCTAAAAGACCCATGGGCTGCCATTGCTTATTTCTCGTAGAAATATGTTACCTATGGGGTTTTTACACAGTGCATTATGTTAGATATCATTTTGGGATTCAACTGCGTTAAGTAAGTCATTCACATATGACCATTTCCATTAGATGTAGTCATAACACTAATTTCTCATGATTTTTGAATACTTCACTTAGCACTCATTGCATCGGGTCATGCTCACAGCAGTGAGAAATGTAATTGAAACTAGTGAAATGAATCCCATAACACGAATCATCACTTCCAGGGCTTGCACCCAGTAACCAAGACTTCCCGGGAGGTCACAAATCCCAGATCACCTTTGGCTCAAGCACGCTTAACTGTGGAGTTTTCCCCACAATCAAGCCCACTCAGCTTGCTACCCCATTTGCAAAACCTTAGCAAGTATTGTGACACATGAACCATTCAAGTAGAGATCCCTTCTCTTTTTGAATTTAAGTATGGGGGTTTTACGTAGTGCATTATATTAGATAACATTTTGGGATTCAATTGTGTTAAGTTAGTCATTCACGTATAACTGTTTCGATGAGAGGTAGTCGTAACTCACTAATTTCTCATGATTTTAGAAAATTTCACTTAGCACTCATTGCATCAGGTGATGCTCAGAGGGGTGAAGAATTGGGATTGAAACTAGTGAAATGAATCACATAACGTCAATCATCACTTCTGGGGCTTGCACCCAGTAACCAGGACTTCCCGGGAGGTCACCCATCCCAAATCACCTCTGGCTCAAGCGCGCTTAACTATGGAGTTTTCCCCACAATCAAGCCCACTCAGCGTGCTACCCCATTTGCAAAACCTTAGCAAGTATTGTGCCTCATGAACCATTCAAGTAGAGATCCCTTCACTCTTTTTGAATTTAAGTATGGGGATTTTACGGAGTGCATTATATTAGATATCATTTTGGGATTCAACTGTGTTAAGTAAGTCATTCATGTATGACCATTTCCATGAGAGGTAGTCATAACTGACTAATTTCTCATGATTTTTAAATACTTCACTTAGCACTCATTGCATCGGGTGATGCTCATAGGGGTGAAGAAGCAGGATTGAAACTAGAGAAATGAATCACATAATGTCAATCATCACTTCCTGGGTTTGCACTCGATAACTAGGACTTCCCGAGAGGTCACCCATCCCAGATTGCCTCTGGCTCAAGCGCGCTTAACTATGGAGTTTTCCCCACAATCAAGCCCACTCATCTTGCTACCTGATTTGCAAAACCTTAGCAAGTATTGTGCCTCATGAACCATTCAGGTAGAGATCCCTTCACTCTTTTTGAATTTAAGTATGGTGGTTTTACGTAGTGCATTATATTAGATATCATTTTGGGATTCAACAACGTTAAGTAAGTCATTCACGTATGACCATTTCCATGAGAGGTAGTCATAACTGACTAATTTCTCATGATTTTTGAATAGTTCACTTAGTACTCATTGCATCGGGTGATGCTCACAAGGGCGAAGAAGTGGGATTGAATCTAGTGAAATGAATCACATAACATCAATCATCTCTTTTGGGGTTTGCACCCGATATCCAGGACTTCCTGGGAGGTCACCCATCGCCTCTGGCTCAAGCGCGCTTAATTGTGGAGTTTTCCCCACAGTCAAGCCCACTCAGCTTGTTACCCCATTTGCAAAACCTTAGCAAGTATTGTGCCTCATGAACCATTCAAGTAGAGATCCCTTCAGTCTTTTTGAATTTGAGTATGGGGGTTTTACACAGTGCATTATATTATATATCATTTTGGGATTCAACTGTGTTAAGTAAGTCATTCACGTATGACCATTTCCATGAGAGTTAGTTGTCACTGACTAATTTCTCATGATTTTTGAACATTTCACTTAGCACTCATTGCATCGGGTGATGCTCACAGGGGTGAAGAAGTGGGATTGAAACTCGTTAAATGAATCACATAACATTGATCATCACTTTCGGGGCTTGCACCTGGTAACCAGGACTTCCTAGGAGGTCACCCATCTCAGATCACCTCTGGCTCAAGCGCGCTTAACTGTGTAGTTTTCCTCACAAGCAAGCTCACTTAGCTTGCTACCCCATTTGCAAAACCTTAGCAAGTATTGTGCCTCATGAACCATTCAAGTAGAGATCCCTTCACTCTTTTTGAATTTAAGTATGGGGGTTTTACGCAGTGCATTATATTAGATATCATTTTGGGATTCAAATGCCCTAAGTAAGTCATTCACGTATGACCATTTTCATGAGAGTTAGTCGTAATTGACTAATTTCTCATGATTTTTGAATAGTTCACTTAGCACTCATTGCATCAAGTGATGCTCACAGTGTTGAAGAAGTAGGATTCAAACTAGTGAAATGAATAACATAACATCAATCATCACTTCTGGGGCTTGCACCCGGTAATGAGGACTTCTCGAGAGGTCACCCATCCCAGATCACCTCTGGCTCAAGAGTGCTTAACTGTGGATTTTTCCCCACAATCAGGCCCACTCAGCTTGCTACCCCATTTGCAAAACCTTAGCAAGTACTGAACCTCATGAACCATTCAAGTAGAGGCTCCTTCACTCTTTTTGAATTTAAGTATGGGGGTTTTACACAGTGCATTATAATAGATATCATTTTGGGATTCAACTGTGTTAAGTAAGTCATTCACGTATGACCATTTCCATGAGAGTTAGTTGTCACTGACTAATTTCTCATGATTTTTGAACATTTCACTTAGCACTCATTGCATCGGGTGATGCTCACAGGGGTGAAGAAGTGGGATTGAAAGTAGTGAAATGAATCATATAACGCCAATCATAACTTCCAGGGCTTGCACCCAGTAACCAGGAGTTCCTGGGATGTCACCCATTGCAAATTGCCTCTGGCTCAAGTGCGCCTAACTGTGGAGTTTTCCCCATAATCAAGCCCACTCAACTTGCTACTCCATTTGCAAAACCTTAACAAGTATTGTGCCTCATGAACCATTCAAGTAGAAATCCTTCACTCTTTTTTAATTTAAGTATGGGGGTTTTATGTAGTGCATTATATTAGATATCATTTTGGGATTCAACTGCATTAAGTAAGTCATTCATGTATGACCATTTCCATGAGAGGTAGTTGTAACTGACTAATTTCTCATGA
>APFE030030571.1:167884-178858 GCA_000404065.3 Pinus taeda | reverse complement strand
CCCCCCCCCCCCCCCTTCTGAGTATTATTTCCAACAGTTTAAAGAAGGTTATAGGCGACAAGCTCCCAGTTCAAACAATATTGCCAGAAATTGACGAGGAAGGAAAAATTATATTGGAACCGGAAGAAGTCAAAACAAGAAGTCGACGCTACGAAATCGATCAATTTCGGAGTATCTCATCAAGTGGAAGAACTTATCCACTAAAGATTGCACATGGGAGGATGAGAATTTTATACAGAAGCATCCAGAACTATTCAAGCATTGAGGACAACACCTTTTGAAGGAGAGGGGCATGTTAAGTCCCTATAATACTAGTGATTACCCGATTACTATTGTAGTTGTATCCATTATTAATATTGTTGTGCCCCTATTGTCCCCATATTGTTATTATTGTGCCCCATTGAATCCCTCTATTTTTATTTTTGTGCCTTTATATTATTATTGTTAGGTCGGCTTGGCTATATTATGACTCCTTTAACTCCTATATATAGAAAGGTAGTTTTTTCATTTGAATCATCGAAGAATTTTTCATTTATGTAACGTAAATGAGGTTGCCCCCTCGAAGAGGCTGAATTCTAAGGCATTAATTTATCTTTTCTGTCTTTTTGTGAGTTGGTTTCATAACATAGAAATCGTCTGGAGGTGCGATGTGATGGATCACAATCGCAGATCGGCGAAGGGAAGATAGTTATAGTAATCGACCCCCAACATACCCAGGTTGCAATGTGATGGATTGAAGATCGCAATCACACACAAGTTCCACATTATTATTACTGTTGATACTCTATCAAATTTCGATTAAGCGATAAGTTCTGAATGCGATGCGACTTTAGATACTAGTTTATAATGTTGCCGGGTTTGCCACATTGCTATCGCAATATCACCTGCCAAGTACACAAAACTTAATCCTGCCAGTCCTCGCTGATTGTGATTTGTGATAAGACTCGACCAATAGATTATGGCCTACCGCGTTGTGAAATTTTTGCCCAGTTAGGGGATTTTGGGGCTAAATTGTAGGATCATGCTACAAGTGGGGCAAGTTGTGGAGCGAATAGTGGGGAAACTAGGAGAAGTCATAACTCCTTCAGTTTTCCACCAAATTGGTTTCCAAAAGAGGCTATATGGCCATTTTTGAGTATTTTGAACTGATTGGAGCAGGTTTCAAAAGAATTTGACCATTGTAAACACTTACTTTTACACTTTTGAGCATAATAGAGGGGCCTAAGACATTGGAAATTGGACTAAGGAGATGTAGCCCAGGAGGGGTGAACTCCTTTATCATGTGCTTGGTGTAATGTGTTTTTGATGATGTTCTGTATATGCTTATGTTGTTGTTCAATTTATGGTTTATGTTAAATTTCTCTTATAAGTAACATAAAAACTCTTCATTTTACTTGCAAAAATTCATGAATCCTAAAGCACAACGAAAGCATTTTGTTTATAATCTGAGGAAGATATTAGCACTACAAACTAATATTCTAAATTAGATCAGCTGTGAAGGTAGGTGCAATATTATCTTCCTCTACCATATACCATTGATGGAGCATATAAAGAACAATGCTAGGAGGATACGTTTTCCCTTTTTCTTACATAAAAGTTTGTTGAAAATGGCAGTCAATTTTCAAAAATGTTGAGGAAATAAAGAAAGGTTTTTGTATCATCATGGCTTAGTTAAATTACTCATGTTGGAAAAATTGATTAGATTAAATCAAACATGAGGTGACTTTTTACAAAGGAACCAATTTGGAATTGAAGAAGTGGGGCCTCTTGAAACCCTAATGAAATCAATATGGACCATGATGAGGGAGAAATTGAAGGGTATGTGTCAGAGGAATTGAAAAACCTTATTCCCAAATTACAGGAGAATTTAGAACCTCGGGGCCAAAATCAAATTGAGGAATATAAGGAAAAATAACATGAGATACATGAAAAATTGGGAGAACAAGGATTACAAGAAAAACAAAAGGAACAAGAATCTCCACTATCGCTAGAGGTTATTGGTTCCTCTACAAGAAACAAAGAAAGAGCTAGTTCTAGCTGAGTGCCAAAAGTGGGTAGTAGGCCTACTAGACGACAAATGAAATTGTTGAAAGAAACCTATAGTGAAGAATACACCCTTGTCAAATCACAGGAACTTTCTAAAAAACCTAAAACTAAAGCCCAGATTCTGTATGAGGAAGATCTCAAGGAGCTGCAAGCTAAGAATGTCAAGAACTTCAAGAGGAACAAGAAATATATACTAGGGGAGATTATACTAAGGCAACCTAAGCATAACCAAGTCAATTACTTCAACAAGAACAAGAAGAATACTTACTCCAAAGTCAATCACCACAGCAGGAATGGGGGGGTATGAAGGATAGTCATCTAAGTAATTTCAAGAACAAGGAAACCTAAAAATCAAATAAACATCATGTTGACTAAATTGAAGAAAAATAATAAGATTATTAAAAATTTGAAACATAATTTACATAAGGAGGAGATGGTTAATGAAATAATAAAATCATAGAATGAAATGTTGAAGGACGAGGCCTTTAGAAACAAAGAAAAACACAAAGCCCTCAAGAGGAAATACATAGGTATGTATCAAAATTATTATAAATAAAAGTTTAATGGTAAGGAGTAGGGGACTCAAAGAAAAACTCAAAGTCAGAGTTGACAGAGCACAACCCTCTAATACCACTCTTAATATTTTTATTCAAGAAACTGGAGTATTTCAATATAGTAGAGAGGTCAAATTTTGATACTTATGTTAATGTCGGTATCTTCATCCCTCCGTCAGTGATCAGATTCTCTTGTTGCATTACATGTTAGGTGTCTCACTCGATCAGCTGCATTCCATTAGGGTCATGGATCATCTGACAATAGTGGCTTATTATAAATTTTCCCTCATGTTCTTTACCTACTGGCCCATTTTCATTCATCTAGCTCATCTGCAGTCATTTTTTGTCTTTAAATTTGCAAAAGTCATTTTTAGGGTTTTAGCTCTCATTCGGTCTAGGGTTTCGTTAATAAATTCTTGTAAATGCTCAATAAAGGTCAGCAGGTGCATGAGGATGTCAAATAAAGTTTCAGCAACAATAATTTCCATAATCACATGCTCAGTGATTGATTTTTCCTCAAAACCCTGTTTTGAGGAAAAACAAAGTTGTTATGTTTTTCATATACAAATTTGAAGTAATTTCATTTTTTCTATATGTAATAACTTCAGCGGAAACTCTGGTCACCTTGCTAAGCCTCTGCAACTCCATCACCTGCAAGGCAAACAAAAGGTCAAAGCATTCAATCCGTCAAAGGAAAAATAAAGAAAACTGCCCAAAAACAGAGTTTTAAAAGCAAGTCAAAGGCAAACATTAGGAAAATGGGTTTTGTAAGTGAAAAATCAAAACTATATGTATATAAACCATTTTTCATGTTTAAATATTTCATTTGTATCCAAAGGAGAAAGAATGAGCAATTGAAAAGTCATGTTGAAGAAAAGAGAGCAAAAATCACAGCAAGTTTGGCATTTTCAGTGGCGCGGCACATTGGGTTTGGAGCGTGGCGCATTGAAAGAGTGCTGTGCATTGGGAAGCGCTCTGTAGTGTTAATTTTAAATGGGCGCGACACATTGAGAGGGCGCGACACACTGGGTTTATGGCATGACGCACAGGGCCACAAGGGCGATTTTACTCACAACCTCCTCCAAAATTGCAAAATTGCTAAATCCTCACCTTGTCCAAGTAATTTAACATTCCTCCATGACCAATGAATGAGTTTATCTTGGTGCTTATGGTGATTTAATGGGAAAAAATTGAAACCCTACCTCACATTTCTTGTCAAAAACAATTGCATAGGGTTTATAAATTGTATTTCTTGCTGCTAATTCCACTCCTAGCCATTTCTCACTCCCTCACTCCTTCATTCCCTCATTCATTTTCTCCCTCTCTTTAAATTCTCATCTACCCACTCCCTAAACCCCATATCCTTAAACTGATAATCCTAAATCCCTAATCCCACTATCCCAAACCCTAGTTAAATATTCCCAAACCCTAATTGTTGTCCCAAAGCCTAAATATTACTCCCTAAACCCTTTTATTCCCCAAAAACCTGACAACAACCTTCCCAAAACCCCTCATACACATTCCTTCCATAGTCCCTCATACATTCTTATCTTTGGCAACGAAAACCTAAAGACACCATAAAATCTCTTCATATTCGTCTAAGAAAACTCAAACATTGGCAAACATAGAGTGAGATTCTTCCTATGACAGAGATGAGGAGACAGTCAGTGATTCTTTTAGAGAAATTCATGCACCAAGGAGACCTCACAAGGGTGGTAAACATAACCGAGAGGAGCCTACTTCACTTGCCAAGCTGTTGGTTTGTCCTCTTGTTGTCACATGCTTTCAACACCAATCTTGTTATTAGTTCTGTGAGATGGTAGAGAGAGTCAAGTACCATCATGAGCTGGCCAAATTGCTTGTGCTCCATCTTCATAATGGCCAAGTCACTTTGGCAGGTGTGACATTCACCTTGACACCTGAGACTATTTCTCAAGCAACTAGCATTCCAAATGTCAGTGAGCAGTGGAATAAAAGGTAGCTGATTGACAAAGAGCATTATGAGCCTTACATCAAGATTGGTTATCAGAGACATGTCAGTAGAGTTTTTCCCTTCAGGTATCTGAAGGACACATATGCTCCCTTGATGAAACTCATAATTAAATATTTTAGCTATGAGGGCCGATTTTCTCACCTGTATGCATATCACATCAGATTGTTGATGCATTTCACTAGGGTGAGAATGATCAATCTCCCCTATTTTGTTTGTCTGAACATTGAGAAGATGACCACTTTAGTGCACAGGAAGCCTCCTCAGCAGAAATATAACAACATATATCATTTTGCACTAATCAAAATTGTGGTCTTGCATCAACTTGGTTTACAGAACATCTCATGGGAGGATTTCATTTCACATCAGGTCTTTACAGGTCCTCAAGTACCCCGAGTAGTTTTTCATGAGACGGGAGGGCCTTCACATCAATAGAGCGGGTACAGGAAAAGGGTAAGTAGCCATTACATGATGAGGGGCCTTCAAGAGGACAAGAGATAGATTTCATTCTTATTCAGGATGATGACACCGATTTGGGCTCACAAAGCTCAAAGCTTAAAGAGATCATTCGAGAGCAGCAAGAGGACATTCATGACTTGTCTCTCAACCTGGAAAGAGCCCAATGGACAATCAAATTTCTAGAGCAAAGGAAAAAACAGCTAGAGGATCAGCAAACCATTATGAAGCTACAAAACATACGAGAAAACCGGCAAGGTGCCAAGAGGAGGAAAATCAAGCTGACACCACTTGAACAAGAAATTGATGTTGGTTGTGAATCTTAGCTTGATAGGGAAAATATTCATTTGGAAATGATGCTAGAGAAGGCCAACAGAGAGAAAAGGATGATGAGGCACATGGCCTACCATTACTTGGCGAGAAACAAGGTGTGCAAAGCAAGAATCAGGATTTTGAAGGCCAAGTTGAAGAAAGCATCAAGGAAGCGAAAAGAGCAAGATAGACAACAGATCTTGGCTAAGGCTTCCTTGGTCCAAAACAAAACTTAATGAAGGACACTCATCCCAAGTTTCAAAAAAATTGGGACACTTTTTGCAATTTTTAAAATTTTGGCCTCAAAAACAGGTTTTTCTGCCTGATGCGTTGCGCCACCAGACGCGTGCTTTTGCTAGGGACCTCTTTTTCAGGAAAAATTAGAATTTTTGGATTTTTCATGGAAAAATATGAATTCCCACAAATGGCCAAGAAATTTTGACAGGTTTTGAGCTTCAAAAAGGGTCAAAAACACCTCAAAAATGACCTTTCTGCCCCTTTTTGGACACATAGGAAGAAGTGTTGGGAGAACTCAGTTTTGGAGGGGCAAATGGAGGCTAAATTACAAAATTCCACTTGTTCTAGAAAGTAGATAGGTAGACCTTTCCAACAAGCCCACTTGGAGAAAATTGGGTGCACGTCAAGGCCTCCAAAATCAGCTGCAAAAAGGCACTACACATAGGGAAATCGGCGCGACGTATAGGATGAAATTTGCTCATTTTGGCCAAAAAACTCTATTTTTCACCTAGTTTCCTCACAATTTGAATTTTCTCTTTCTAATAGTAAAAATCATGATGTACTTTAATGTGACTTGATGGATTTTTATGTAATTATGCTAAATTTTCACTTGTAGAGGTTGATTCATCCGTGAAAAGGTAGTTTGCAACTGAATGAATCAGTTCCCTAGTTTTTAGAGGCAAGCTGTTCCAATGCCTACTTTTTAGTTCTCAGTTTAGAATTTTTCAGAACATATCCTAAACTTATGAGCTCGACCCTTAAAGGCTAGGATGAGTTGTTTATTGCCTATATCTACTTGTTTTTCAGTCATTAGAAAAGGTTGGACTTTTGAGAAAGCTTGGAGCTTCATTGTATACTCATTTCAGCAGTTTGGCAAAAGAATAGACCAAGGTTTGCAACACTTTATGGGATTCTTGTGGAATCTTGATTTGGTATTGTGTTTGCTTCTGTAATTGTAAGTTTACATGTGTTTTATGTATGCCATCATCTCTCCTTGCTTCATCGTAACTAAATCAAACAAGGATAAAGGTAGAATTCATTGATTTGCAGTGCTCTACCTAGGGTTTGTTTAGTTATTTATGTTTTCAGCTATTTGAAGAGGATCCCTGAGATTTTCATGCCCTATTCAACTCCTCACTAGTCTAAAATCTTTGCATATCACTCAATTTGAAGTACCAAACCATTTTCCTACCTCGCCCCATAGATATCTCTGCAAAATGGAGCCTCATTCCCCGGACCCAAATTTTCCTTTCACATTTGAGCCAACAAAACATCATCAGATTCAATCAAACTCTTCTGAACACATGCCTAGCCTAAGACCAATATTCACATTAGTCATCTCAAGCCTCATTGATCATATTTTGTTGAGATTGACAAGGAGAGAGCCCTCTCCTGACCTGGTTTGATGTTATCCTAGGTCCTACCTTTCTTAGGCTGAGGTAGATTTAGGAACTAAAAAATTAGATGAGAGAAAAAAACAATTTTGGCTAATGATCAAGGTATTGGTAGGAAGGTCTCCAATTTTGATTGCATAGGGTCATGCAAAAATATACACTTGGGGGGGAAATGTTGGGCTTAAATTTCAACATCCATGACCGCCCCACTTTTGATATAATACCTTCATCTAAAACTCCATCCTACACCATTTTACCATTTTTTGGAATTTAAAGGATGAATTTTAAGGTAAAAATCATTTGTCAAATTATTCTTTTCTTTTTAATCCTTAAATGTTTATAAAAAAGTTATTTCGTTACTAATGAGGTTAAAAGGTACAAAAATTGTCATTACATGAATTAATCCACCAAATATGTTCCACATCAGTAGGGGGGATTCTTATACTAGAAGTCTGATCTATAAGTGAAGCAAATATGTATCAAATCAACTAGATTGAGAAAAATATCATGGGACTGCCATAATATTCTCCAACAAATTCAGAAGAAGAATTTGCATTATAGGAAACGAGTTGTTGTATTAAGTTTATTTTTGGCATAAAAACATGGAATTGACGCTGGTTTTTGACATATCGGTTATGAAATTATCTTTTGAATCATTATATTATTTTTCACCCATCTCGATGCATTTGGAGAGGAAAAGGTGAAGAAATCAACTCACAAGACCGTTTTTACCGGCGGGACCCATTTTGGAAAAACAAGGTCTGAAACCTTTTAGGAGTGTTTTGAGGCATCAAACAAATTTTTTGGGCATAAAATGTGCCACAAATTTTCATGCTATTCTAAACTCAATGATATTTCCAACATGCAAGAAGCGCGTCAATCACAGTATGTATGCAAAAGTTATGCCACTCAAAAGTTGACCTTCTTGTTTTCACACCTATAGTTCGGGAGGATGTTGCGTCAACCCCCACTATTCATGGAAAAGGGGATAGCCATGTGATTGTGTTGTAAAATACTCTATAAGAGTCTATATTTTAACTCTATTTAAGAGTTGATGTAGTCAAAATTAAGCACGAGTAGGCTATCGGGTTGTGTTATAACCAAGCCACTAGGACAAAGAGACATTCCATTCTTTCAAGAGAATTTTGTTCCATAGCTAAGAAAAGATAGCCGGGAGAGATAGGAGGTAGAGAACATAGAGAGGATCTATGCATTGTAGCATCCCATAGGCCACAGGCATTACTTCTTTGTACCTGTAGCCATATTTCTAGACAGAGAAAGAGAATGAAGTGGCCTCACCTTCCAACTAGGTTTTCTCCCAAAAGGGTTTTCGAGAGAGCATATCTTGTATCTTATGTGTGTGTGGGATTATTTTATCATTCTCTAATTTTATGCATAATTTTGATTTGCATGCATGCACTAATTAAAGTAAAATCTACATATCTAGAAATTAAAAAAAAACTATAATAGTGTATAATCTTAGATTTTTTAATATAATATTATCAAATATGTTGTGATGAACTATCCATTGGAATATCCATGAAATTCTACGGATAATTTGGTATCAGAGTAGGTTTATTTGGGTATTATTTGGAGATTTTAGGGATCTAGATCGGCAGGGCCAAAAATCATAAAACCCTAATCATGGTAGATGAATTTGTAAATGAACCTCGTGATCTTGCAAAGGTGAGGTTTTTGTGGCTCAAACAACAAGTCATGGTTATAAACCACAATGTATAACTCCTCATGGAAGCCCTAAGTAATAAGCTATAGATATTTTGAGAAGATGGGGGTTTGAATACAGAGGACAAATCAGAAGGGGGATCGGGATATTGGGAAGACACGAAGAACCTAGCAAAAATCAACCCACTTCAATTGTTGTGAACCAATCCATTTTTAAAATGGAAGAAAAAGTTTATATCATCGTACCATAGCGAGATTGACACTCTGAAGCTAAACCATTGGTTATAGAAACTCAAAGTTTATTTTAGTGTTCATTAGATTGGGGAAGGGAGAAAGATCTCATTCGCGTCGCTGAAATTAGAGGGACATGCACTAACTTGTTGGGCGAGCCACACAAAAAAACAGAGGTTGGAGGGAGAACCTCCAGTGACTAAGTGGGAGGATTTCAAGACCCTCATTAATTCATAGTTTTATCCCATTGGGTACATGGAGGACTAGTGGATCCAGTGGAATTACTTCAAGAAAAAGCCAAGCCAAAGTGTGCAAGAGTACACCATAGAATTAAGGAAGATGGCTTTAATGTTTGGTATCTCTCCAAAGAACCCAAATGTACTCCTCAAGTATTTGAGGGCTCTGCACCACCATCTGTGTGAGAAGGTGATGTTGTTCAAGCTGAAATTGGTGGACGAGGCTTGTGTACAGGCACAATACCTAGAGAAAATAGATCTAAAGAGAGCGTAATCAAGTGGACCGAAGCATAAGGAGAAACAAGAAGCTTCTAAGGAGGGGAAAAGAAGTAAAAAGGGGGAAAATATAAGAAGGTGACAACCATAGCACGCCAGTGCAAAGATCTTAACAACAACTGTAGCATCGATGGCCATATAGAGGAAAAGTGCTCGAAGTTTCATCCAGAGCTAAACCCGAATAATAAGAAGAAAAATAATAAAAAGAAGAATCTCATGGCCACTGTCTCGAGAAACCAAGTTGAAACTAGCTCAGATGTGGATGATAATATTGTATCTACATCAGTACAGAAGGAGGTGAACCTGAGTAGCATTTAGAATCATGAGGAGAAAGAGATGACCAAACTCTTCCATATAAACCAAACTATTCCATATAAAGATACAGGTCAAGAAGACAAAGTTTGATTTTCTATTTGACTCAGGATCGAAGGAGAATCTCATTGCTGAAGACTTGGTCAAGAAGTTGAGGCTAGAAGTTTGTGAACATCCAAAGATATATCCATTGCGATGGGTAAATGAGGATTGGAAGGTAAAAAAACAATGTAAAATCAGATTTACTATCAATGTTGATTTTATTGATGATGTAGATCTATATGTGGTTCCCCTTGATGTATGTGGAGTTGTGTTTGGGAGTCCATACATATACATGCACGATGCAATATTCATGAGGCTCGCCAACCAATACTATCTCATTAAGGATGGAAAGTCATTCATCATCAACACGCACAAAGACAAGTAAAAAATTTCATTAGTAAGTGCCAACCAAGCCAAGAAATTGATCAGTTCCAGCAAGAGGTATGTGTTATTATTTTTAAGAGAATGTCAGTCTAGAGTGGAGTCAATAAGAAGAAAGGAATCCCTGGAGGGGTGTAATAATAAACAAAAAAAAAATTGTAGGAGTTGTTATAGGCATACAAGGATGTGTTCCAAGAGCCTAAAGAGTTACCAGCTAAGAGAGAAGCGGAGCATGAGATGTAGTTATTGCTATATTCCCCATTGTGAAATATTGGGTTGTATAGGTAGTTTGTTATAAAAGAAATTGATGTGAAGAAACAATTGCAACAACTGTTGAAACAAGGTGTCATTCAACCAAGTACATCACTATTTGGATCACCCATCATCATTGTGCCAAAGAAGAATGGAGTTTGGTAGATGTGTATAGATTGTAGGGAGTTGAACAAAATCACGCTCTAGAACAGATACATCTTGCCTCAGATAGATGATCTTCTAGATCAGTTGTAGCAAGAAAAATACTTCATTAAGTCGTACTTGAAGTCAAGATATCACTAGTTTCGAGTCAAATAAGAATGTAGGAATTTACAGGGTAATTTCCTGAGATAGAACACCAAAGGACACCGCTCACAAATAGATCACAGATCAATACACCAGTATTTTTGACGTGGTTAAAACCCTCAAAGAGGGAAACAGTCCACGGCTTGAGCCAACGCAGCCACTTCAGGCAATTTATTAATAAAAGAATTAAAATTTACATAAGCTTCTCTCGTGAACAGTTAACCTACAAATGACCCTCCATGCTCTTTAAATAGAGATCATGGACC